>SKCR01034795.1:0-103528 GCA_019454045.1 Zanthoxylum bungeanum | reverse complement strand
CGGGATCCTAGCCCACTAGGAAACACGGTTTCCCGAGTACTCGACAGAGGGTTAGAGCTCGCAGAAAATAGTGGGAGGCCAAGAATTGAATTTGCAATACTCGTTCAATTACTGCCATACGCGCTCATTTAAATTATTTCGTCGTTCGGATCATACATCATGGCGATGTGATGATCGTGTAAACGCGTCAGACGATAATCATCCAAATCCGCTGACGAAAATCTTTTCTCAGCAATTTGAGCGAACAGTACATAGTTCGGGTGTCAGAACACTCGAGTGACTGGCTATAGGCCAAGTGGGAGATTGTTGGACAGTTATGACCCATAGCGTCACTATTTGTACAGATCACGGTGTTGTTGTACAAATTAACTATGTGACAAAGGAAATTGCACTCTCATCGTTTGTGATTAGATCACCTAGATATATAAATGAAGAGAGGTCCATTGATTAGTTCCTGGATTGAGAATGATATGAGACAGTATCAGTCCACGAAGGATTAATCATTAAATATCCCTAGCCGAGTATTATCGAGATAGGACATCGATAATGCGTAATAGGCTAGTATTGCACTTGTGCGCGTTGTGAGGGCACAACGACATAGTTCTCATATATTTAAGTATTGGATACTTATGCAAGTGCGATAGGAGGTTGTGTTTCACCGATGGTACGGGAAACAGCTTCGCTCTGGATAGACCCCTCGGAATCCCATTGGTATTATGACTATGTGTCTATGGGAGTCCGACATCAGGGTAGGTGTATTTGGTCTTAACTGAGACTTGCACCGCTAATGCTTACGATAATCAATATACTTTAGTTGAGGTCGTCTAGGACTCTAACGGTTCTGTCTACGCCAACTGCTGGGTATATTGAGAATCGTAGAGTATTGGGTGTGATGTCAAGACGGAAGTATCACTTCAGTCATAGTGGAGATGATGTCACGCAGGATACGGTATTAGTGCTCTTAAGTGTTGCGCAACCATCGGGATATTATGACTAGGTCATGCATATCCGATTATAGAGACTAGTTACCAGACATCCGACATGTGCTTCGGACAGGGCAGACACTTATCCAGCCCCAGCCCTAGCACGTGACTATCCGATACTCTGGGCCGATATACACAATACTTGGTATACTACGCTTCATACAGATCTTAAATATCTTTAGATGGATATGTCCGGAGAATTGGGTAGACTTGGTGTTTTGCTAGAAGCCAACCTTGTCTTGTAAATCGGTAAAACGTAGTACTTGGTACTCACGTGTTCGGATAGTCCGATGACCGATTTGACTGCCAACATATCCGGGGATCTCATGGGTCGCTTCCCAAAGATTCACCGATGACGTATGACTCGCACTTTTATTAATCTGGGATTAATATGATGAGAGAGAAAATTAATCTGGGATTAATTACGGAGATATTTTATCTGGGATAAAATACTATAAAAGAGAGATAACGATTAATTTATAATTAATCGGTAAATTAATATATTTGATATATTAAACGGAATTGGATTTCGACGCGGAATTAAAATTAGATGTGAATAACAGATTTTATTGTATTTATACATCTCACCAGAGAACAATTAGATTGTTGCTCACCATGCAGTTTTCCTGAGAGGAATACAGACATGCAGTGTAAGTGGGATAGTAAAACTCGATGAAAATCAGAGTAATACTATTCAAGGCACCTATTCCTAATGGAACATAAATAGTTCATCAAGGATGAAACTATTCCATTAATCTTCGAGTACACAAGAACCACGTAGATCGGAGAGAGTCAGAAAACAACCTGGGGTATGGGTTTCTGATCTAACCTCATAAAGATTTTAATATTTTAAGGTATACCACTGATTACGTATGAGGTAGTGATACAAGGTATCGACTCCCTATTATGACAAAGTTTCATGAGTCCGAAATAGATTCCATGTATATCAACAAGTTTGGATACTAGTTGATGTACCATAAGACATTGTGCCTATTGGTACTTTATAAGTCTTCAAGGAAGACATACATGGAAGGCAACATAACCAACGTACTAAGCTAGGCTTGTAAAGAAAAAGGTAGAGTTATCAACATTGTGTTGATTACGACGAAACCTTTTACATGTTGCCATTGTAAATCCATTTGGATAATGCTTGCTAAAGCTGTGTATTTCATTTATTAAATATGACAGCTTAACGGAAAATCGCTTTCCTGAAAAGGAAACCTTTCGGAGGATGTTTATAACATCCTGTCGGTTTTGTCGTACCATAACAAGCAAACAAGGTTTGCAGGTTATTCGATCCATGTTTGGATTGAAGCAAGCATAGGTTCTAGGAATTATCGTTTTGATGTAATCATAATGGAGTATGATTTAATTCAAAACGAAATGATTCTTGTGTATATAAAAGGGTTAGTGGGAGTGCACTGACATGAATGTCATGTAAGACAATGATAATATGTCATTTCTTGGAAATGATATTCCCATAAAATAATCGGTGAAAGCTGGGCTTCCCTGATAACGATTGTAAGTCGTAACAAAGGTACTATACAATAGTATAACGGTACAGTGAGATGGAAATATTCCGAGCAAGATAACTGTTGCCGAATAAACAACAAATGTGGATTATTGCTGCAGCTGAGGCTGCAATAGAAGCCATTTGGATCGATAATAAATCTAATTAGATTAGATATAGTTCTGTTAGCGGCTGAGCTAGGCGTCAGCACAGGCTAAAGAATTAATGGTCTCATCGACGATCCAGATATATACTTCGATATTCATCTGATTCGTTCGGATCATACATCATGGCGATGTGATGATCGTGTAAATCGCGTCAGACGATAATCATGCAAATCCGCTGACAAAAACTTTTCTCAGCAATTTGAGCGAACAGTACATAGTTCGGGTGTCAGACACTCGAGTGACTGGCTATAGGCCAAGTGGGAGATTGTTGGACAGTTATGACCCATAGCGTCACTATTTGTACAGATCACGGTGTTGTTGTACAAATTAACTATGTGACAAAGGAAATTGCACTCTCATCGTTGTGATTAGATCACCTAGATATATAAATGAAGAGAGGTCCATATGATTAGTTCTTGGATTGAGAATGATATAAGACAGTATCATTCCACGAAGGATTAATCATTAAATATCCCTAGCCGGAGTATTATCGAGATAGGACATCGATAATGCGTAATAGGCTAGTATTGCACTTGTGCGCGTTGTGAGGGCACAACGACATAGTTCTCATATATTTAAGTATTGGATACTTATGCAAGTGCGATAGGAGAGAGGTGTGTTTCACCGATGGTACGGGAAACAGCTTCGCTCTGGATAGACCCCTCGGAATCCCATTGGTATTATGACTATGTGTCTATGGGAGTCCGACATCAGGGTAGGTGTATTTGGTCTTAACCTGAGACTTGCACCGCTAATGCTTACGACAATCAATATACTTTAGTTGAGGTCGTCTAGGACTCTAACCGGTTCTGTGTATCAACTGCTGGTATATTGAGAATCGTAGAGTATTGGGTGTGATGTCAAGACGGAAGTATCAATTCAGTCATAGTGGAGATGATGTCACGCAGGATACGGTATTAGTGCTCTTAAGTTGCGTTGGCAACCATCGGGATATTATGACTAGGTCATGCATATCCGATTATAGAGACTAGTTACCAGACATCCGACATGTGCTTCGGACGGGGCAGACACTTATCCAGCCCCAGCCCTAGCACGTGACTATCCGATACTGGGCCGATATACACAATACTTGGTATACTACGCTTGATACAGATCTTAAATATTCTTAGATGGATATGTCCGGAGAATTGGGTAGACTTGGTGCTTTGCTAGAAGCCAACCTTGTCTTGTAAATCGGTAAAACGTAGTACTTGGTACTCACGTGTTCGGATAGTCCGATGACCGATTTGACTGCCAACATATCCGGGGATATCATGGGTCGCTTCCCAAAGATTCACCGATGACGTATGACTCACAGTTTTATTAATCTGGGATTAATATGATGAGAGAGAAAATTAATCTGGGATTAATTACGGAGATATTTTATCTGGGATAAAATACTATAAAAGAGAGATAACGATTAATTTAGAATTAATCGGTAAATTAATATATTTGATATATTAAACGAAATTGGATTCGACGCGGAATTAAAATTAGATTTTAATTCGGGCGAGCGAATTAATTTAGAATTAATTCGTTAGCGACGTGAATAGTGATTTCGCTAGGCGTAATCATTTAATTACGACGCGACGGAAAATTCATTAATTTGGAATTAGTGAAACCGAGCCCGAGATTATTTACGAGCGCATTCGCATTTCGAATTCAAGCGCGACTCGTCAAATCAAGCGTCAAATCGCTAGTCGAATCTAGCGTCACATCAAGCGTCAAATCATGTCACTTTGAGTGATGTGACACTTGATTGATTGATGGGATTGATTGATTGCTAGTGATGGATGTGATTGGTTAGTCAAAGAGTGTTAAACACTCAAGCTCACATTTGTCATTTGGAATGACAAATTTTCCTATTTGACTTTTTGTTTTTGGTATATGTTTTTTGGAAAAAACATATTACAAAACAATTAATCACAATTCAACTTTTTCCTCTCTTTCTCTCCCTCTCTCCTCACGCATTTTTCTTTGTTTCTTAGGCAGTGAACTGCCGTGTGGTTCAAAGAAAATGGGGAAGCAAGTGTGATTTTATGGTAAAATTGAGAGTGCTAGCACACTCCGGGATCAATGCGAAGGTGATAGGGAAGCTTACCCATGAGCCGGGATTCAAATGATGAAGCTTGGAGCTTCAAATCATGAAGACAAGGGCGAAATTCACTATTCACAGCAGCCCACTGCCTTGAAAAGTGAGCAGAATTTGAATTTTTGTTGCCCAAATCGTCGTTCAAACCGCTCGATGTAAGTATTCCGCACTTCCGTCGTTGTTTTCACTTATGATTCATGCTTGAGTTTTGATCTTGGGACCTATAGAAACTCCAACAGGGCTCAGGTTCGCTAATTCCTAATTAGCGATTTTCGTCGCGTCGAATTAAATGATTACGCCTAGCGAATTCACTATTCACTCGCTAACGAATTAATTCTAAATTAATTCGTTCGCCCGAATTAAAATCTAATTTTAATTCGGCGTCGAAATCTAATTTCAGTTAATATATCGATATATATTAATTTACCGATTAATTCCAAATTAATCATTATCTCTCTCTAGACGATATTTTATCCTAGATAAAATATCTCCGTAATTAATCCTAGATTATTTTTCTCTCTCTACTATATAATCCCAGATTATTTAAGAGTGCGAGTTATGCGTCATCGGTGGATTATCGGGAAGTGACCCATGAGATCCCCAGATATGTTGGCAGTAAATACGGTCGTCGGAGTATCCGAATCACGTACGTTCCAAGTACTACGTTCTACCGATTTACGAGACAAGGTCGACTCCTAGCAAAGCACCAAGTCTTCCCAATTCTCCGGACATATTCATTTAAGAATATCTAAGATCTATATCAGGCGTAGTCTACTAAGTATTGTGTATATCGGCCTTGTATCGGATCGTCACGTGCTAGGACTGGGGCTGGATATGTGTCTGCCACGTACGAAGCACATGTCGGATGTCTGGTAACTAGTCTCTATAATCGGATATACATGACCTTGTCATAATATCCCGATGGCCGGCCAGCACTTAAGAGCACTAATTCCGTATCCTACGTGACATCATCTCCACTATGACTGGAGTGATACTTCTTACTTGACATCACACCCAATACTCTACGATTCTCAATATACCCAACATTGGCGTACACAGAACCTGTTACAGCCCTGGACGACCTCAACTAAAGTATATTGATTGTCGTAAGCATTAGCGGTGTAAGTCTCAGGTTAAGACCAAATACACCTACCCTGATGTCGGACTCCCATAGACACATAGTCATAATACCAATGGGATTCCGATGGGTATATCCAGAGCGAAGCTGTTTCCCGTACCATCGGTGAAACACAACCTCCTATCGCACTTGCATGAGTATCCAATACCCAAATATATGAGAACTATGTTGTTGTGCCCTCACAACGTGCACAAGTGCAATACTAGCCTATTCCGCATTATCGATGTCCAGTCTCGATAATACTACGAGTAGGGATATTTAATGATTAATCCTTCGCGGACTGATACTGTCTCATATCATTCTCAATCCAGGAACTAATCATATGGACCTCTCTTCATTTATACATCTATGGTGATTTAATCACAAATGATGAGAGTGCAATTTCCTTGTCACATAGATAATTTGTATAACAACACTATGATCTGTACAAATAGTGACGCTATGGGTCATATTATCCAACATGCTGGGCATACGTCAAACGTTTGGAAGTACCAAACTTGAACCCAAATCAGATAAATGCCTATTCGTATGATATCCTAGGGAGACCAAAGGATATTACTTCTATCACCCACAAGAGAACAATGTATTTGTTGCTCTACATGCGGTTTTCCTTGAGAAGGAATTCCTAAATGCAGTGGTTAGTGGGAGGAAAGTAGAACTCGATGAAAATCGGAGTGATATTGTTCCTGGCATGGAATCCTCAACGGAACATGAACAGTTCATCAGGGATGAATCTGTACAACAATCTTCGATTAAACAAGGACCACGTAGGTCGGAGAGAGTCAGGAAACAACCTGAGAGGTATGGGTTTCTGATCTCACCTCATGTAGATATTAATCTCATCGAGGATAATGAACCGGCTACGTATGAGGAAGCGATACAAGATATCGATTCCGCTTTATGGCAAGAGGCCATGAAGTCCGAGATGGATTCCATGTACACCAACCAAGTTTGGACACTGGTTTATGCACCAGAAGGCGTAAAGGCCATTGGATGCAAGTAGGTCTTCAAGAAGAAGACCGACATGGATGGCAACATAAAAACGTACAAAGCTAGGCTTGTAGCGAAGGAGTATCATCAATGACATGGTGTCGATTACGAGGAAACTTTCTCACCCGTTTCCATGATTAAATCCATTAGGATAATGCTTGCTATTGCTGCATATTTCGATTATGAGATATGGTAGATGGACGTCAAAACCGCTTTCCTTTACGGAAACCTTTTGGAGGATGTTTATATGCAACAGCCTGACGGTTTTGTCGTGCCGCGACTTGCAAATAAGGTTTGTAAGTTAAATCGATCCATTTATGGATTGAAGCAAGCATCGCGTTCTTGGAACCAACGCTTTGATGAGATCATAAAAGAATATGATTTCGTTCAAAGCGAGGATGATCCTTGTGTATATAAGAAGGTTAGTGGGAGAGCACTGACATTCATTGTCCTTTACGTTGATGATGTATTGCTTATTGGCAATGACATTCCCATGTTAACGTCAGTGAAAGCTTGGCTTTCATTGAAATTCTCCATGAAAGATCTGGGAGAAGCAGCCTTTATTCTAGGAATAAAGATCTACCAGGATAGATCTAGAAAGCTGCTTGGACTCTCCCAGATTACGTACATTGACAAAGTGTTGAAGAGATTCAACATGGATCAGTCCAAGAGGGGACTGTTTCCAGTGTCACATGATGTCACTCCATCTAAGGACATGTGTCCTAAAACTCAAGATGAGAGAGACAGTATGAGTCGGATACCGTTCGCCTCGGCAGTCGGATCGATCATGTATGCCATGATATGTACGCGACCTGATGTCTCATATGTTTTGAGCATGTGTAGTCGCTATCAGGTCGATCCAGGTGAAGGTCACTGGATGGCGGTTAAGAATATCCTTAAGTATCTTAGACGAACTAATGATGCTTTCTTAATCTATGGAGATGGAGAACTTGAGGTAACTGGGTATACCGATGTAAGTTTCCAAACCGATAAAGACGACTTTAAGTCGCAATCTGAGTACATATTTTGTTTGAATAATGGAGTAGTAAGGTGGAAATCTTCCAAGCAAGAGACTGTTACCGATTCAACAATAGAAATGGAGTATATCGCTGCAGCTGAAGCAGCAAAGGAGGCAGTTTGGATCCGAAAATTCCTAATTGGATTAGGAGTAATTTCGTTAGCAGCTGAGCCCGTTCCATTGTATTGTGACAATAACGGGGCTATAGCGCAGGCTAAGGAATCATGGTCTCATCAATGATCCAAGCATGTTATTCGATGTTTCCATCTGATTTGTGAGATCATACATCGTGGCGATGTGAAGATAGAGAAGGTCACATCAGAGGACAGCATTGCAGATCCGCTGACGAAAGCCATTCCTCACCAGAAGTTTGAGCGACATGTACATAGTTCAGGTATTAGATGCTTGAGTGACTGGCTACAGGCCAAGTGGGAGATTGTTGGACAGTTATGACCCATAGCATCACTATTTGTAAAAGACATTGTGTTTTTGTACAAATTAATTATGTAGCAATGGAAATTGCCTTTTATCATTTCGTAATTAGATTACTTAAATGTGTGAATGATGAAAGTCCTTATGATTAGTTCCGGATTGAGATGATATGAGACAGTATCAATTCACGATGGTTTAATCATTAAATATCCCTAGTCGTAGTATTATCGAGACTGGACATCGATAATGCGGAATAGACTAGTATCGCACTTGTGCGTGTTATGGAAGCGTAACATCATAATTCTCATGTATTTAAGTATATGATACTTATGCAAGTGTGATAGGAGGTTGTGTTTTACCGATGGTATAAAAAACAGCTTCGCTGTAGATAGACCCCGTGGAAATCCATTGGTAGTATGACTATGTGTCTATGGGAATTCGCATCAGGATATGTGTATTTGGTCTTAACCTGAGACTTGCATCGCTAGTACTTGCGACAATCAATACGCTTTGGTTTTGGTCATCCAGGACTTTAACAGGTTTTCTGTACGCCTCTTCTGGGTTTATTGAGAATCGTAGTGTATTGGATGTGATGTCAAGACGAAAGTATCACTTCAGTCATATGGAGATGATGGTCACACAGGGATACATAACTGGTTCTCTAAGGGTTGTAACCATCGGGATAATATGACTAGGTCATGATTATCCGATAATAAAGAGACTAGTTGCTAGTAATCCGATATATGCTTCGTACGGGGCAGACACTGTACCAGCCCCAAGCCTTGCATGTGACATCCGATACTAGATCGCAATACGCAATACTATGTATACTACGCCTTATATAGATCGTATATTCCATTAAGAATATTTCTGGAGAATTGGGTAGGCATGGCGCTTTGCTAGAAGCCAACATTGTCTCGTAAATCGGTAAAAAAGTAGTACTTGGTACGTACGTATTCAGATAGTCAGATGAATGGATTTACTGCCAACATATCCAGGGATCTCTTGGGTCGCTTTCCGAAGATTCACCGATGACGTATAATTCGAGCTAAATTAATATTGGATTAATTGCGGAGAGACTTTATCTTGGATAAAGTACTATTTGAAGAGAGAGAATGATTAATTTGGAATTAATCGATAAAATAATATATTCGATATATTATTCGAAATTAGATTTTGACGCTGAATTAAAATTATATTTTAATTCGGACAAACGAGTTAATTTAGAATTAATTTGTTAGCGACATGAATAGAAATTTTGCTAGGCATAATTATTTAATTAAATTCGATTTAATTACGTCGCAACAGAAGTTTGTTAATTCGGAATTAGCGAACCCGAGCCCAGGAGTGTTTACGGGCCCACTCGCATTTGGAATCGAGTGGGGCCCACATGTCACATCAAGTGTCACTTCACATGTCACCTTTAGGTGCTTTTGGTTGATGTGTTTTGGTGGAGTTGTTGGTGGCTTGTTTAACACTCCAAAGTCAAAGCATGATAGAATTTTGCTAAACAAGGATTTGGTATATCATTTAATCTGTTTTTGAAACAATTACACAACTTCTACACTCTCTCACTTTGACCGAAACTTGTAGCAAGTTTTCTCTCTAATTGTTTTCTTCTTTCCCCGAAAATGCAAGGAAGAAAGTGAAGGATTTTGTTGCAAAATTTTTCAAAGAGCTAGCATTCATCAAGGAATCAATACAAGGTGTTAGGAAAACCAACACAAGAGCTTGGAAACTCAAAACAAAGCTTGGAGCTTGTGGAATCACCTTGACTGAATTCAACAAAGCTTCTTGGAGGAAAATTTTGTTGATCAACGCAACCAAAAGCCGATCATTGTAAATGTGTTTCCGCCACTCTTCTTTGTTATTCATCCATATTTCTATGCTTGATTTGATCTTGGGAATAAACCTAGAAACCCAACACTATAGACTGTTTAAGATTACTAACTTCAGACATAAATCCTCTTGTGTCTGATACTCATACACTAAGTCTGAAGGCACATAAGTAATCTAGGGTAATCAAGATAATTTTCAATATGCGAAATTTAAACAAACACTTTGAAAAATGAATAAAGCATCATTTTATTTCAAAACATATAAGACCGTTTACATTATATGAAGCTCTAAGGCATATATCCCAACAATCTCCCACTTGCACTAGAGCAAATGGGACATATAACGTAATCCTAGACCATTTAGGTGACCTTCAAACACTTTAGTGGACAAGGTCTTTGTAAACGGATCAGCCAGGTTCTCTACGGATGCAATCTTTGTGACAGTAATGTCTACTCTCTGCACTATTTCCCTGATGAGATGATATTTCCTCTCTATATGTTTCCCCTCTTGTGGCTTCTTGGTTCTTTTGAATTTGTCACTGCACCACTATTATCGCAATAAAATGTGAGTAATTTATCCATATCTGGAACAACTTTCAGATCTCCTAAGAATTTACGGAGCCAGACTGCTTCTTTAGCTGCTTCACAAGATGCTACATATTCAGCCTCTATGGTGGAGTCAGCAATGCAAGATTTCTTTATACTCTGCCATACTATAGCCCCACCACCTAGGGTAAACACTAATCCAGATATCGATTTCCTAGAATCGACATCTCTCTGAAATCAAAGTCTGTATATCCCATTAGGATCATTTCCTCACTGGAATATACAAGCATATAATCTATCGTTATCTTAAGATACTTGAGAATATATTTCACAGCCACCCAATGATCCAATCTTGGGTTAGACTGAAACCTATTGTCTACTCCCACTGTAAAACAGATGTCTGGTATCGTGCATAACATAACATACATGAAACTACCAACTGCTGAGGCATATGAGATATGTCTCATTTCCTTAACATCTCGAGGTGTCTTAGGAGACTGTTCATTTGACAAATGAATTCCATGTCGATTAGGCATATTGCCTTTCTTGAAATTCTGCATCCCAAATCGCACAAGGATATTTTCGATATAGGATGCCTGAGATGTTGGCCAATTATGACACATAGCATCACTATTTGTAAAAGACATGGTGTTCTTTGTACAAATTAACTATGTGACAAATGAAATTGCTCTTTTATCATTTTGTAATTGGATCACTTGGATATAAAAATGATAAAAGTCCATATGATTAGTACCAGATTAATAAGATATGAGACAATATTAGTCCACGAAAGGTTTAATCATTAAATATCCCTAGTCGTAGTATTATCGAGACTGGACATCGATAATACGGAATATGCTAGTATTACACTTGTGCGCATTACGGAAGCTTAACGGCATAGTTATCATATATTTAAGTATTGGATACTTATGCAAGTGTGATAGGAGGTTCTGTTAGCCATTGGACCGGGAACAGCTTCGCTCTGGATAGACCCCTCGGAGTCCCTTTGGTATTATGACTATGTGTCTATGGGAATCCGAATCAGGGTAGGTGTATGTGGTCTTAACCTGAGACTTGCATCGCTAATACTTGCGACAATCAGTATACATTGGTTTTGGTCGTCCGGAGCTTTAACAGGTTTTGTGTACACCTCTTCTGGGTATACTGAGAATCATAGTGTATTGGGTGTGATGTCAAGATGGAAGTATCACTTCAGTCATATGGAGATGATGATCACACAGGGATACATGACTTGTACTCTTAAATGCTATAGATAGGGGTGGCAATTTGGGTCAGGATTCGTTTATTCGTTCGATTCAATTCGCATTAAAGAGAATACAGGTTTGAAAAAATGGATTCGTTTAATAAATGGGTCAATTCGATTCGATTATTTTATTAAACGAATCGAATACGAATTTAAGCTCATGGATTTGTTTATTCGTTTAGGATTCGTTTTATTATTTTTATTTACTAGTTCTTGTTAATTTTCAATTAAGATTCGAGAAATTATAACTAATTATCATAGAAAATGTAATATTTTTGATATTTTGTGAGATATTTTTAGTAAATATATTAATTACATATTTCATATGTATATATTTATGAAGAATTAATGTAAATCAAGTGTGGTAAATTATTTTATTAAATAACATAATTGACTAAACGAATAAATGAATATTCATATTCGATTCGTTTAATAAACGAATCGAATACGAGTCCTGATATTAGGATTCGTTTAATAAACGAATCGAATACGAATCCATCACATTTTGATTCGATTCGTTTAGGATTCGATACAAATTCGATTCGTTGATTCGTTTTTGCCACCCCTAGCTATAGCTATCTGGATAGTATGACTAGGTCATGATTATCCGATTACAAAGACTAGTTGCTAGTGATCCGATATATGCTTCGTACGGGACATACACAATTCCAGCCCCAGGTCTACCATGTGACATCAGATACTGGGTCGTATTACGTAATACATTGTATACTACGCCTGATACAGATTATATATATTCCATGTTGAATATATTTATGGAGAATTGGTTAGGCATGGTGCTTTGCTAGAAGCCAACCATGTCTTGTAAATCGGTAAGAACGTGGTACGGGGTACGCACGTGTTCGGATGGTCCGACAA
The DNA here is from genome assembly GCA_019454045.1 of Zanthoxylum bungeanum. NCBI lineage: Eukaryota > Viridiplantae > Streptophyta > Magnoliopsida > Sapindales > Rutaceae > Zanthoxylum > Zanthoxylum bungeanum. The sequence continues at coordinate 90,674 of SKCR01034795.1, read as the reverse complement.
CCGTATTTACTGCCAACATATCCAGGGATCTCTTGGGTCGCTTCCCAAAGATTCACCGATGACATTTGACTCGAACAAAATTTAATCCGGGATTAATTATGAGAGAGAAAATTAATATGAGATTAATTACGGCAAGAATGAATCTCTGATTAATTATCAGAGAAAGAAGTAATCTGGGATTTATTGTAGTAAGAATTAATCTGGGATTAATTCCACTAGAAGAGAGAACGCAATTAATTTGGAATTAATCGGCAAAGTAAATTTAATAGTTAAATTGGATTTTACTATTTAATTTATTTAATTGGGCTAAAATAATATATCGGATATATTAATTGAAATTGGATTTCAATACGGAATTAAAATTGGATTTTAATTCAAGCGAATAGATTAATTTGGAATTAATTCGTAAGCGAATTCCGTAATAATTTTACTGGGTATTATTATTTAATTAAATTAGATTTAATTACGTAGCGACGGAAAATTCATTTAGTCGGATTAAACGAACCAGACCCAAAGTATGTTGAGTAAGCCAACTCAAATTTGGAATTTAAAGTGGTGGGATCCACTTTACTTACATCAACCTTTTGGCACTTGATGTGAGTAGTTGGCTACATTTAATTGTGATGGAAGTGGTTTGAAAAGTAATTGGATTTTTTTAAAACACACACCAACTAAGTCAATTCACTATTCACTCATCTCTCTATTTTCCTCTCCCTTGGCCGAAACTTGCAACTCTTGGAGGGTAAAATTTTATTTCAAATTTTGATCAAAGCTAGCACTTTGGGAGTCTTTGAAGGTGATAGGGAAACTCACCCAAGAGTTTGGAACTCAACACAAAGGCTTGGAACATCTACAACAAAGAAAGTTTTGAACTTCTCACCCAAATCAATGTAAGTATTCCGCAACTTATTTTCGATTATATTCACACTAGAATCATGTTTAGGATCCTTGGCATGTCTTAGAGACACTTACAATGGTATCATGAGCCAATCTAAACATGATTTCAATTTTAGGGTTCCAAACTTTAATTTAGGGATTTTATGCTTGAAGTATGAAAATTCGAAATTGATTGTTTGGTTGTGGTTGGATGATGATGAATTGGATTTGTGCATCATTGGATTTTTGAAATTGATTGGATCAAAAATTTCCCCAAATCCTAAGCCATGGCCGAATGGAACCCTATGTAGTGCTCATGGTGATTTTTTGAAAATTAGTAATTGAATGTGTTGTTGGCATGAAATGTATGTTAAATGTTGATTTAATTAGATTGAAATCAAATTGCATGATAATTTCTTTGCCATTGCCGTTAGCCTAATCATGTTGTAGAATTGATTTTGCTTCAATTTGTGTTGGAAATGAATTGGAATTAATGAGCATGATTTATTCGATTAATTAGTGTTATGGAAACATTAGATTAGTTGATTAATTATGTTAATTACACTTGAATTGGATTAATATGTAATTTGGAATAGTTTATTAATTTAATTTGTTGTAATTGGGCTTAATGGGTTTGGTTGGGCCAAGTATGGTTTTGGACAATTGGGTTGGATCCAATTGGGCCTAAAACCATTTCCATAAAGTCCAAACATGACTTTTGGGCCTTTAAAAATTAAATTGGGCCTAATGGGCCTAAATTGATTTTTGGCATAGGGTGATTCCTATTTGGGCATTGGCATCTTCGGTTTGATCCATAATGGCTAAAGCCCATGCCTAAAGAATTAATTGAAATCCCATTGGACTTTAATTGAATAGTATTGAATACTAATTGGACCTTTGAGACCCAATTTGATTGGATTTGGAATCCAAGTCTTGAAGGCACAAAAATAAGTGTAATTATTTAATTTGGAATTAAATATGAATTAGTATTGGATACAATTTAAATTGGATTTAAAATTGTAGTTCGATATAATTCAAGAATATGTACTTTGAGTATTTATTCATAAACGAGTTGGACTCGCGCAAATCAAATCGTTGTTTGAACATTGGATGGTCATTAATTCAAAGATTAATTAATTGGAATAGATTGATTGAATAACATGCTTTGTGTGAATACTTGGATGCATTTTCATGAATAATGTATATCGGATGGATATATGTGTTGGATTCTCCTAGAACATGCCAATGATCTATTAAGCATAACATTGTGTGAATAATCGAAGTAAGATTGCAGAAAATATACTTACTTTGATCGGCTAAGGGATGTAGAGAATACAAAAATTTCGAACCTTTGTGTAGTGCTCCAAGCTCCTCTTTGTATGAATGATGAACTCTAAGCTTTGATCTTTGAATTCCAAATTCATTAATCATCAATCCCAGACTAATTTTCTCTCTCTTCTAATTAATCCCAGATTATTTATGTTCGAGTCAAACGTCATCGGTGAATCTTCGGGAAGGGACCCATGAGATCCTTGGATATGTTGGCAGTAAATCCGGTTATCGGACTATCCGAATACGTACGTACCCCGTACCACGTTCTTACCGATTTACAATACATGGTTGGCTTCTAGCAAAGCGCCGTGCCGACCCAATTCTCCAGAAATATTCTTTTAAGGAATATGTAATCTTTGTCAGGCGTAGTATACGTAGTATTGCGTATTACGATCCAGTATCGATATCACATGCTAGGCCTAGGGCTGGAATTATGTCTGCCCTATATTGGATCTCTCATAACTAGTCTCTATAATCGGATAATCATGACCTAGTCATATTATCCCGATGACTGCAGTACTTAAGAGTACCAGTTCTGTATCCTACATGATCATCATCTCTATATGACTGATGTGATACGTCCATCTTGACATCACACCCAATACACTACGATTCTCAGTATACCCAGAAGAGGCGTATGTTGGAATTGTCTAAGCATCCCAAGATCATATCAAGCATTGAAAATACATGTGAATACAATCAACGAAGTTGCGGAATACTTACATCGAGCGGTTGAGACGATGCGGTGAAGACAAAAAACGTTCTGCCCTCCTCCATGAAGCTCGGTAGTGAGCAGTTTTTGATCTTCAAGATTCGGCCATGTGTGGTCCTCCATGGAAGCTCCAAGCTTGTGTTGATTCCTTGCGCATGTAGTGAGTTCCCTATCACATTTGTATGGACTCATTTGTGTGCTAGCACTTGGTATTTTTGCCACAAAAACTCCATGCTTCTCCTCCATTTTCACGGTGAAACCAGAAAAATTTTGGAGAGGAATCGGTCCAAGACCGTGTGAGAGAGAGGAGAATTTTTGCTCCAAAACCGTAAAGGTTTCAAGAGAGAGAGAGATCGATTGTTTTTTGTTTTTGTATATCTAATACACAAAACCAAAAAAGTCAAATACCAAATATTAAATAAATGATAAATGTCTTTCAAAAGCTTTTCCAACAACTCCCATCAAGTCACATCAATCAATCAATCAAATGACAAGTAGTCACATCACTCAAAGTGACTAATGATTTGACGCTTGAAGTGACTATCGATTTGACTTGTGTGCCGCACTCGAATTCAAAATGCGAATGCGCTCACAAAAAATCCCGGGCTCGGGTTCGCTAATTCCAAATTAATGAATTTTCCATTGTGACGCAATTAAATGACTATGCCTAACGAAATCACTATTCACGTCGCTAACGAATTAATTCGTTCGACCGAATAAAAATCTAATTTTAATTCCGCGTTGAAATCCAATTTCGTATAATATACCGAATATATTATTTTATCGATTAATTCCAAATTAATCGTTATCTCTCTTTAATTGATATTTTATCCCAGATAAAATATCTCCGCAATTAATCTCAGATTAATTTTCTCTCTCTACTAATTAATCCCAGATTAATTAAAGTGCAAGTCATACGTCATCGGTGAATCTTTGGGAAGCGACCCATGAGATCCCCGTATATGTTGGCAGTAAATTCGGTCATCGAACTATCCAAACACGTAAGTACCTCGTATTACGTTTGTATCGATTTATAAGACAAGGTTGGCTTCTAGTAAAGCGCCATGCCTACCCAATTCTCCAGAAACATGCTTACAGGAATAAACGATCTATATCAGGCGTAATATACGTAGTATTGCGTATTTCGATCCAGTTTCGGATGTCACGTGCTAGGCCTGGGGCTGGAATTGTGTCTGCCCCATACGAAGCACATGTCGGATGTCTGGTAACTAGTCTCTATAACCGGATAAACATGACCTTGTCATTTTATCCCGATGACTGCAGTACATAAGAGAACCAGTACCGTATTGTTGGTTATTATCTAGGTCCCAAGATCAAACAAGCAATGAAAACAATGCGTGAATACATCAACGGAGGTAGCGGAATACTCACATCGATTGGTTGAGTCGATTTGAAGACGAACAAAGCCATAAAACTCACTGCCAAGGACGCCCAAATGATGCAGTCCACTGCCTTCAAAAACAGAAAATTGAGTTGAGAAATGGAGCTCTAGGCTTCGTCAAACGGATCCCAGCTCATGGGCGAACCTCCCTACCACCTTCGCAAGACTCGTAGTGTGCTAGCACTTGCGGTTTTTGCCACAAAAACCCAACTCTTGCTTCCCATTGCTCACGCCATTTTGGCTTCAAAACCAGTCCACATTTTCTGTTTTGGGCGTGAGGAGAAGAGAGAAAAAGAGAGAGATGAAAGTTGTGTGTAATGTGATAATGAAAAGCTTTTCCAATAAGCTTTATATATTTTCCAAGAAAAAATAATAAAACCAATTACTTAATTGATTTAAATAAAACCAAAAGTAAATGATTTTCCCTCCAAACACTATTACACCAACTTACATCAACTATTCACATGTCACTTTAATAAAGTGATGTGATGCAAGTCAATCCATCAATCCATCAATCAATCAATCAATCAATCAATCACTCAAAGTGACTTTTGATTTGACGCTTGATGTGACGATTGATTTGACGCTTGATACGACTTGCAATGCCGCACTTGAATTCGAAATACAAATGCGCTCGCAATCACACTCGTGCTCGGGTTCGCTAATTCCAAATTAACGATTTTTCCGTCGCGTCGTAATTAAATGATTACGCCTAGCGAATTCACTATTCACGTCGCTAACGAATTAATTCTAAATTAATTCGTTCGCCCGAATTAAAATCTAATTTTAATTCCGCGTCGAAATCTAATTTCATTTAATATATCGAATATATTAATTTACCTATTAATTCCAAATTAATCGTTATCTCTCTCTAGACGATATTTTATCCTAGATAAAATATCTCTGTAATTAATCCTAGATTAATTTTCTCTCTCTTCTATATAATCCCAGATTATTCAAGAGTGCGAGTTGTGCGTCATCGGTGGATTATCGGGAAGCGACCCATGAGATCCCCGGATAAGTTGGCAGTAAATACGGTCGTTGGAGTATCCGAATCACGTACGTACCAAGTACTACGTTCTACCGATTTACGAGACAAGGTCGACTCCTAGCAAAGCACCAAGTCTTCCAAATTCTCCGGACATATCCATTTAAGAATATTAAGATCTGTTATCAAACGTAGTATACCATTGTATTGTGCGTATCGGCCCAGTATCGGATAGTCACGTGCTAGGGCTGGGGCTAGATAAGTGTCTACCCCGTCCGAAGCACATATCGGATGCCTGGTAACATAGTCTCTATAATCGGATATTCATGACCTGGTCACAATATCCCGATTGGTTGCGCAACACTCAAGAGCACTAGTACCGTATCCTGCGTGACATCATCTCCAATATAACTGAAGTGATACTTCCGTCTTGACATCACACCCAATACACTACGACTCTCTGATAAACCCAGAAGTGGTGTACGCAGAACCGGTTAAAGCCCTGTACCACCAAGACCAAAGTCTATCGATTATCGTAAGTATTAGCGATGTAAGTCTCAGGTTAAGACTATACACACCTACCTTGATTTCGGCCTCCCATAGACACATAGTCATAATACCAATGGGATTCCGAAGGGTCTATCCAGAGCGAAGCTGTTTCCCGTACCATCGGTGAAACACGACCTCCTATCGCACTTGCATAAGTATCCAATACTTATATATATGAGAACTATGTCGTTGTGCCCTCACAACGCGCACAAGTGCAATACTAGCCTATTCCGCATTATCGATGTCCAGTCTCGAAAATACTCCGGCTAGGGATATTTAATGATTAAACCTTCGGGGACTGATACTGTCTCATATCATTCTCAGTCCAGGAACTAATCACAGGGACCTCTCTTCATTTATATATCTATGGTTATCTAATCATAAATGATGAGAGTGCAATTTCCTTGTCACATAGTTAATTTGCTACAACAACACAATGATCTGTGCAAATAGTGACGCTATGGGTCATTTTGTCCAACACGTATCCTACGTGACAATCATCTCCATATGACTGGAGTGATACTTTCGTCTTGACATCACACCCAACACACTACGATTCTCAATATACCCAGCAGAGGCGTACACAGAACCTGTTAAAGCCCTGGACGACCAAAAACAAAATATATTGATTGTCGCAAGTAGTTGCAGTGCAAATCTCAGGTTAAGACCAAATACACCTACCCTGATTTCGGACTTCCATAGACACATAGTCATATTACCAATGGAATTCCGAAGGGGTCTATCTAGAGCGAAGCTGTTTCCCGTACCATCGGTAAAACACAACCTCCTATTACACTTGCATGAGTATCCTATACCCAAATATATGAGAACTATGTTGTTGTGCCCTTACAACACGCACACGTGTAATACTAGTCTTTTACGCATTATCGATGTCCAATCTCGATAATACTCTGACTAGGGATATTTAATGATTTATCATTCGTGGATTGATACTGTCTCATATCTTCTCAATCCAGGAATAAATCATAGGGACCTCATATCATTTATACATCTTGGTGATTTAATCACAAATGATAAGAGAGCAATCTCCTTTGTCACATAGTTAATTTGTACAACAACACTATGATATGTACAAATAGTGACGCTATGGGTCATAATTGTCCAACAATCTTCCACTTGGCCTACAGCCAGTCACTCGAGTGTCTAACACCCGAACTATGTACGGTTAGCTCAAACTGCTGAGAAAAGGCTTCTGTCAGCGGATTTGCATGATTATCATCTGATGCGATTTATTGGATCATCACATTGCCAGATGAATATCGAAGTATTTATCTGGATCTTTGATGAGACCATTAATTCTTTAGCTTGCACTGAAGCCTAGCTCAGTTGCTAATAGAACTATATCTAATCTAATTAGATTTGTTATCGACCCAAATGGCTTCTATTGCTGCCTCAGCTGGAGCAATAACTCGCATTTATTGTTTATTCGGTAACAGTATCTTGCTTGGAAGATTTCCAGCTCACTGTTCCATTATTTCAAACTGTATAGTACCGTTTTGCGACTTATAGTCGTATTATCGGTTGGGAAACTTGCAGTACTGATCCCAGTCACTTCAAGTTCTCATTCTCCATAGATTAAGACAGCATTCTTAGATCTCTAAGATACTAATGGATGTTCTTAATATCAATCCAGTGACTATCACTTGGATTGACCTGTTTGTGAATCCATATGCTCAAAGCATATGAGACACCAGGTCTCGTACATTTTTCAATGTATGATTTCTCGGAGAGTTTTTATGAAAGCCAAGCTTTCACCGATTATTTTTATGGGAATATCATTTCCAAGAAATGACATATTATCATTATTTATAGGACAATCAATGTCAATGTGCTCCCACTAACCTCCTTATATACAGAAGAATCATTTCGTTTTGAATTAAATCATAAACTATTATGATTACATCAAAGTGATAATTCCAAGAATTCAATGTTTGCTTCAATCCAAACATGGATCGAATAACCTGCAAACCTTGTTTGCTAGTTAAGGTTACGACAAAATCGTCAGGATGTTGTGAACATCCTCCAAAAGGTTTCCTTTTCAGGAAAGCGATTTTCCCGTTAAGCTGTCATATTTCACAAATGAAACATGCAGCATTAGCAAACATTATCCAAATGGATTTACCGTGGGAACAGGTAAAAGATTTCGTTGTAACCAACACAATGTTGATAACGATACCTTTCCGCTAAAAGCCTAGCTTTATACGTTGGTATGTTGCCTTCAATGTATGTCTTCTTTGAAGACTTTTATAGTACCAATAGGCACAATGCCTTGCGGTACAACAACTAGTATCCAAACTTGGTTGATATACATGGGATCCATTTTGGATATCATGGCACTTTGCCATAATAGGGAGTCGATACCTAGTATCACTTCCTCATACGTAGTCAGTTCGTGTTCCTCAATAAGATTAACATCTTTATGTGGTGAGATCAGAAACCCATACCCCAGGTTATTTTTTGACTCTCTCCGACTTACGCGGTTCTTGTGTATTCGAAGATTACTGGTATAGTTTCATCCTTGATGAACTATTTGTGTTCCATTAAGATTCGGTGCCATGAATAGTATTACTCCGATTTTCATTGAGTTTTACTATCCTCCCACTTACCACTGCATATAGGTATTCCTCTTAGGAAAACCGCATGGTGAGAAACAATTAAATTGTTCCCTTGTGAGTTGTATAAATACTATACTTTGGTATCCCTAAGATAACCTACAATTGGCACTTATCCGATTTGGGTTTTAGTTTGGTATCATCCAAACATATGCCTAGCATTCCCAAATTATCAGGATTGAGAAACCCGGTTTCTTTCCTGTTCATATCTAATATGAAATCTATCAAATAGATTTTTTTGGAACCTTATTCTAAATAAGTTCTGCACTGTTTATGTGTATCCGTTGAATGAAATGGTAGCTTAGAGTGACTCATGATTAACCTTATCATGTCCAACAAAATTCGGTTACTCAGTTCGGACACACCGTCAAAATGACGTGTTCCAGGAGGAGTCCTCATTGAAAGAATACTATACTCTTTCAAGTATATTAGAAACTTATTGCTTAAGTATTTTCCATTATGGTCTAACCGTGATGGTATACTACTTTAGCCGATCTGTTTGTCTATTTCATGTCGAAACTCTAAAAGTTTTCGATTTTTGTTTCAAAAGAAACACATAACCATAACGCGATGCCACATCCGTAAAAGTCACGAAATATTCATATCCACCTCTAGCCTAGCTAGACATGGGCCCACTTGCTTCACTATGAACTAGGGCTAACAAATTGGTGGCACTGGCACTTTTACCGAGTAAGAAGTGTTTTAGGCACTTTGCCCAATAAACTAGATTCATAGACTTTATTTGATTAGAATCAAATATGTCCTAGTACCCACTCTTCAAAAGTGTGGATATACGATTCTTGTTTAATTGTGTCCCAGACAACAATGCCACAAAAGTTTCATCTGATCAAATCAGTTTGAGCTATTTGTTTGTCATTTTATATATTCGAGATTTATTTATATTCAAAATATAAATACTATTATTCACATCTAATGTGTTTATCTCAATATCATCTTTATATAATAAAACACTTTAGTGTTATAGAATATAAAGGTATATCCGCAACGGATTAAACACTGATATAGAGATAATGTTTCTAGTCAAACTAGTTACATTATAACAGTTTCTAAATTTAGGTACACACCCGAAGAGTAGTTCCTAAACTTAGGTATCTACGGTTGAAACAGAGACTTTCGTCCCGTTTCTAATTCGCAGATTAAATCTCAATGGAAGTCAGTATCCTGCTCAAAGTAGATTCTGAACACCAGTACATATTTATGTATCACACTGAGTATTTAAAATCCAATTTTAATACTAGTAGTGAACATAAATATGACAAATATATTTGAAGTCAGAGCCTTGCCCCGTCTTCAATTCCTTCATGTCTGTCTTGTCCAAATGGCAGTCACGCTTCCGCGATCCCATTTGCCACAATTTAGGCAGACATTTTGGGATATGTCCTTTTATCTTCCCAGAAGACTATAATGATTTTACCTTTGCTCTTTTCCACACTCAGAAGCGTTCGACCAAGCCTTGGTCTTCCGGAATGTCAAAGTAAGGTACGCCTTGCGCTACTTGCCTTATTGCAAAGTTTGGCTTTAACTCCTTGAGAATAGCCATTAACTCTCCAAGAGTTTACTATTGCAATTTAGTACTTCTAAGATCTAAGGATAGATCTTTGAAGATCCTTCAATTTCTATATCATACTTTAAGGATCTAATCTTTAGTTCTGATTAAGAAATTAAGGAGTTTATTCGGCAAGCTTAATGGATTAAGCACTAAAGTTTTCATCACATAAATCTTCCAAAGATTATGCTCTACTATTTGCTTAACTCCGGGCTTAGGCTTAATATGTTATTTTATCAAATAAAGTAACTTATTAGTTTCCAGGATCATCCTGAAATTTTATTCCCAATTTGAAAATTAAACCATTTAAATACATTCTCCCAAGGATTATGTTTTAAATGTAAATCTTTCAATTTTATCTTGATTCTAATAGTCCAACTATTTAATCAACGATTTTGGTACTATTCATTATAATGATTACTATAGTCCAACTATTTAAACAATTATAATTGAATTGTTTGAATACAGTCCAACTGTTAATTTAAAACAATATTTAAATATTAGTCCAACTAACATTTAATTTATTTGACGAATGATATTTGTTTTGAGCGCGTATGGAAAGTAATTAAACGAATATTGCAAATTCAATTCTTGCCTCCCACTATTTTTCGACGAGCCTCTAACCCTCTGTTGAGTACTCGGGAAACCGTGTTTCCTAGTGGGCTAGGATCCCGTTAAATATCACACAATCTTTACTTTGGCCAAAAAATTGTATGATAATTAACTAGGTAGATCTCTAAAATCAATTGGATCCCATCCAATTCCTAGATTCAGTAGGGGGATATCCAAGTCCGAAACATATATCTTATATATGCCAATATATCTAATATATTACCTAACCTTTTTCCTCTGAATCAACTAAGCCTTGGCTTTGGCACAACAAACTTAGTGATCCCAGTTAAGCGCGACCCATTGACCATGGAAAGCTTCGTAATCAATGTCGATGGACAAGAAGTGGTCTTGACTTTGACCAACAAACCACAACTTGGACAAGACACCAATATGGAACAAAGCCTTCGTGATTCAAACACATCCTCGACGGACAAAGGCCTTGACTTTGGCCAACAAACCAATGCCAGTCTTAGATCTTGAGTAAGAATCACTCAATGGAAGGAAAAACGCTTAATATTTGTGAGGGTTTTTCGCGTGCAAATTGGCAACCAATTTATTATCTTTGTTAAGGTCTCATCAGCACACCATTAAACATGCATTCTAAACACATAATAAAGCGCGTATAATTAAATAATAATGATATGCGGATGGATACTTTACACATTAATCCTAGATCAAATCTCTCCCTTTCCTCTCTACCGCTAGCACAAGTATTTACTTCTACCCATTACACTACACTTCTAAAGAAACCTCATTTACTTTGAGGGGAATAGGTGAGAAGAGAATACAAAGAGTATGGAGGTAATAGGCTGGACACGCAGGTCCAATTAATAAATTCTAAATTTATTACAACAATTTCTAAAATTGCCCCATTTATCTAATATCCATCCGATATACATTATTCATGCATCGCAACCATGTATTCATACAAGCATGTTATCAATCAATCTAATCAAATTAATTAATCTGATAATTAATGACCATCCAATTTTCAAACAATGATTTGATTTTACGCGAGTCAAACTCGTTTTGCGAATAAGTATTCAAAGTAGGAATTCTCGAATTAAATTAAACTACATAATTAAATCCAATTCAATTTGTATTTAATACTAATTCGCTATTTAATTCCAAATTAAATATTACACTTTATTAATAAACCTCCAATGTTTATTTAATTAAAGTCCAATGGGCTTTTAATTAATTTCTTAAGGCGTGAACTTTTGGTTAACTTGGGTCAAACCCAATAACCAAGGCCCAATCAAAGAGTAACCCCATAAGCCTAGAAATTAATTTAGGCCCATTAGGCCAAATTAAATTTATTAAGGTCCATTAGTCGCATTTGGGCTTTATGGAAGCGGTTTTGGGCCCAATTGGATCCAACCAATTTAGCCTAAACCTAAATTGGTACAATCAAGCCCAATAAGCCCATTTACAACATTACAAGCCCAATTTCCAAAATAGGCCCATTTAATTAAATTACAAAAATCCAATTTCACAATTTAATTAACCTAAAGTGTATTACATAATTAATTACCCAAATCAATATTTCCAAAACAAAAAATTTTCTAATTAATCATGCTCATTTACATCAAATAGTGTCCAACATAATTTAATCAAAAATCAAACCCAATATTCATGCTCAAAGTCTCGGCAATGGGGATTTTTCAAATGAATTCCGAATTCAATCCAATTCAATCCAAATTAACATGAAATCCACATTCATAATTGTTTCCAACTCAACCAATGAATCAAAAAAAAAAAATCCAAGACATTTAGGGTTTATCTAATTTTCAGCCAAGCCATAAAACATGGGCAAAATTGTTCCAAACAATATTTCTTGAAATTGAACCAATCAATCTTCAATTCAACAACATTTAAGCAAACTAAATCATCCAATTTCATTAAATCATGCTCAAATTCATTTTACCCAATTTTAAGCCCTAAAATATTTTGATGCTCAACCTTGCTCATAGATACCATTGTTGGAATTGTCTAAGCATCCCAAGATCATATCAAGCATTGAAAATACATGTGAATACAATCAACAAAGTTGTGGAATACTTACATCGAGCGGTTGAGACGATGCGGTGAAGACAAAAATCGTTCTGCCCTCCTCCATGAAGCTCGGCAGTGAGTAATTTTTGATCTTCAAGATTCGGCCATGTGTGGTCCTCCATGGAAGCTCCAAGGTTGTGTTGATTCTTTGCTCATGTAGTGAGTTCCCTATCACCTTTGTATGGACTCATTTGTGTACTAGCACTTGGTGTTTTTGCCACAAAAACTCCATGATTCTCCTCCATTTTCGTGGTGAAACCAGAAACATTTTGGAGAGGAATCGGTCCAACACCGTGTGAGAGAGAGGAGCATTTTGGCTCCAAAACAGTAAAGGTTGCAAGAGAGAGAGAGAGATCAATTGTTTTTTTGTTTTTGTATATCTAATACACAAAACCAAAAAAAGTCAAATACCAAATATTAAATAAATGATAAATGTCTTTCAAGCTTTCAAAAGCTTTTCCAACAAGTCACATCAATCAATCAATCAAATGACAAGTAGTCACATCACTCAAAGTGACTAATGATTTGACGCTTGAAGTGACTATCGATTTGACTTGAGTGCCGCACTCGAATTCGAAATGCGAATGTGCTTGCAAACAATCCCGGGCCCGGGTTCACTAATTCCAAATTAACGAATTTTCCGTTGCGACGCAATTAAATGATTATGCCTAGTGAAATCACTATTCACATCGCTAACGAATTAATTCTAAATTAATTCGTTCGCCCGAATTAAAATCTAATTTTAATTCCGCGTCGAAATCCAATTTCGTATAATATATCGAATATATTATTTTATCGATTAATTCCAAATTAATCGTTATCTCTCTTTAATTGATATTTTACCCCAGATAAAATATCTCCGCAATTAATCCCAGATTAATTTTCTCTCTCTACTAATTAATCCCATATTAATTAAAGTGCGAGTCATACGTCATCGGTGAATCGTCGGGAAGCGACCCATGAGATCCCCGGATATGTTGGCAGTAAATTCGGTCGTCGGACTATCCGAACACGTAAGTACCTCGTACTACGTTTGTACCGATTTACAAGACAAGGTTGGCTTCTAGCAAAGCGCCATGCCTACCCAATTCTCCAGAAACATGCTTACAGGAATAATCGATCTATATCAGGCGTAGTATACGTAGTATTGCGTATTTCGATCTAGTATCGGATGTCACATGCTAGGCATGGGACTGGAATTGTGTCTGCCCCGTACGAAGCACATGTCAGATGTCTGGTAACTAGTCTCTATAATCAGATAAACATGACCTTGTCATTTTATCCCGATGATTGCAGTACATAAGAGAACCAGTACCGTATCCTACGTGACCCTCATCTCCATATGATTGGAGTGATACTTCCGTCTTGACATCACACCCAACACACTATGATTCTCAATATACTCAGCAGAGGCGTACACAGAACCTGTTAAAGCCCTGGACGACCAAAACCAAAGTATATTGATTGTCGCAAGTATTAGCGGTGCAAGTCTCAGGTTAAGACCAAATACACCTACCCTGATTTTGGACTTCCATAGACACATAGTCATACTACCAATGGAATTCCGAATGGGTCTATCCAGAGCGAAGCTGTTTCCCGTACCATCGGTAAAACACAACATCCTATTACACTTGCATGAGTATCCTATACCCAAATATATGAGAACTATGTCGTTGTGCCCTCACAACACGCACAAGTGTAATACTAGTCTTTTACGCATTATCGATGTCCAATCTCGATAATACTCTGACTAGGTATATTCAATGATTTATCCTTCGTGGATTGATACTGTCTCATATCTTCTCAATCCAGAAACAAATCATAGGGACCTCCTATCATTTATACATCTTGGTGATCTAATCATAAATGATAAGAGAGCAATCTCTTTTGTCACATAGTTAATTTGTACAACAACACCATGATATGTACAAATAGTGACGCTATGGGTCATAATTGTCCAACAGCGTACACAGAACCTGTTAAAGCCCCGGGTGACCAAAACCAAAGTATACTGATTGTCGCAAGTATTAGCGGTGCAAGTCTCAGGTTAAGACCAAATACACCTACCCTGATTCGGATTCCCATAGACACATAGTCATTCTAGCAATATGATTCTGAGGGGTCTATCTAGAGCGAATCTGTTTCTGTACCATCGGTAAACATAACCTCCTATTACACTTGCATGAGTACCCAATACCCAAATAATGAGAACTATGCTGTTATGCTTCCATAACACGCACAAGTGTAATATTAGTCTATTTTGCATTATCGATGTCCAGTCTCGATAATACTACGACTAGGGATATTTAATGATTAAACCTTACGTGGATTAATACTGTCTCATATCTTATTAATCCGGTATTAATCATATGGACTTTTATCATTTATATATCCCGGTAATCCAATTACAAATGATAAAAGAGAAATTTCCTTTGTCACATAGTTTAATTGTACAACAACACCATATTCTGTACAAATGGTGATGCTATGTGTCATAATTGTCCAACAATCTCCCACTTGGCCTATAGCCAATCACTCAAGTGTCTTACACCTGAACTATGTACGGGTCGCTCAAACTTCTACTGAGAAATAGTTTTCATCAGCGGATTTGCAATGTTATCATCCCATGTGATTTATTCGATCATCACATCGCCACGATGTATGATCTCACGAATAATATAAATTAGTCGAAGTATATACTTGGATCATTGATGAGACCTCGGTTCCTTAGCCTTTTCTGTAGCCCATCTCAGCTGCTAACAGAACTATACCTAATCCAATTAGGATTATATAGATCCTAAATGCTTCTTTTGCTGCCTCAGCTGCAGCAATGTTCCGCTTTTGTTATTTATTCGGCAACAATATCTTGCTTGGAAATTTTCTAGCTCACTGTTATGTTATTTAAACTAAATATGTACCTTTATTGCGACTTAAAGTCGTCTTTGTCATTTTGGAAACTTGCAACAGTGAACCTAGTCACTTCAAGTTCTCATTCTCCATGTTTTAAGAATGCATCCTTAGTTCGTCTAAGATACTCAAGGATGTTCTTAACATCAATCCAATGACCATCATCTGGATCGGCCTTATAGCGTCTACATATGCTCAAAGCATATGAGACATCAGGTCACATACATTTCAAAAACGTACGAGCTATGGGAGGGTTGTCAGCAGCTCTCTAGATCTATCTCAGGAGATCTTTATTCCTAGAATAAATCATGCTTCTCCCAGGTATTCCATGGAGAATTTTAATGAAAGCCAAGCTTTCACCGATTGTATTTTATGGGAATGTCATTTCCAAGAAATAATATATCATCATTATATTGGACAGTGACTGTCAGTGTGCCCCCACTAACATTATAAATACACAAGAATTTTTACCATTTTGAATGAAACCATATACCATTATGATATTATCAAAACATTAGTTCCAAGAACGCAATGCTTGCTTCAATCCATAAATGGATCGATTAACTTGCAAACCTTGTTTGCATGTTTTGGCAAGACAAAACCGTTAGGATGTTGTAAACACCCTCCAAAAGGTTTCCGTTTAAGGAAAGTAGTTTTTGACGTTCAGCTGTCATTTTTCATAAACGAAATATGCAGCAATTGCAAGCATTATCCGAATGGATTTAATCTTGGCAACGGGTAAAAGGTGTCATCGTAATCGACACCATGTTGATGACGATACCATTTCCTTACAAGCCTAGCTTTGTACGTTTGTATGTTGCCATCCATGTATGTCTTCCTTGAAGACTCATTTAGTACCAATAGGAACAATGTCTTCTGGTACATCAACCAGTGTCCAAGCATAGTTGATATACATGGAATCCATTTCGGACTTCATGGCACTTTGCCATAAAAAGAGTCGATACCTTGTATGACTTCCTCATACATAGCCGGTTTGTCTTCCTCAATAAGATTGATATCTACATGAGGTGAGATCAGAAACCCATACCTCCCAGGTTATTTTCTGACTCTCTATGACCTACGTGGTTCTTGTGTATTCGAAGATTATTGGTACAATTTCATTCCTGATGAACTGTTGGTGTTCCGTGATGACTCGGTGCCTGGAACAATATTACTCTGATTTTCATCGAGTTTTACTTTCCTCCCACTTACCACTGCATTTCGGTATTCCTCTTAGGAAAACCGCATGGAGAGTAATAATTACATTGTTCTCTTATGAGTTGTATAAGTACTATACTTTGGTTTCCCTAGGACAACCTACAAATAGGAACTTATCCGATTTGGGTTCTAGTTTGGTACCATCCAAACAAATGCCTAGCATTCCCAAATCTTCAGGAATGAGAAACCCGGTTTCTTTCCTGTTCATATCTAATATGAAGTCTGTCTAATAGATTTTTCATGGAACCTTATTCAAAATAAGTATTGCACTTTTAAATACGTATCCCATGAAGGAAATTGGTAGCTCAGAGCGACTCATCATTAACCTTACTATGTCCAATAAATTTTGGTTTCTCCATACGGACACACCGTCAAATGGAGGTGTCCCGAGAGAAGTCCACTGTGAAAGAATATTATACTCTTTCAAGTAATCTTGAAACTCATATGTTTAAGTATTTTACACTATCGTCCGACCGTAATGTTTTTAATACTTTTACCGGTCTATTTTCTTACTTCGTGTCGAAACCATTTGAATTACTCAAAAGTTTATGACTTCTGTTTTATAAGATACACATAACCGTAATGCGATGCCACATCTGTAAAGGTTACGAAATATTCATATCCACCTCTAGCCTAGCTAGACATGGGCCCACTTATGTCACAATGAATGAGGGCTAAGAGATTGGTGGCAGTTGCACTTTTACCAAGTAAAAGATATTTTAGGCACTTTGCCTAATAAACTAGATTTGTAGACATCATTTGAATTAGAATCAAATCCGTCCTAGTATCCACTCTTCGAAAGTGTGGATATACGAGTCTTGTTAATGTGTCCTAGAAAACAATGCCACTTTTAAGTCTCAACAGATTTATAAGTTTGAGCTTTTGTTTTTCATATTATATGTTTGAGATTTGTTTATATTCAAAATATAAATACTATTATTCACATCTAATGTGTATATCTCAATATCATCTTTATAAACAAAACACCTAGTGTTATGGAACATAAAGGTATACCCACAACGGGTTAAATTTGATATAGAGATAATGTTTATAGTCAAACTAGGTACATTAAAACAGTTTCCTAATTTAAGTACATGCCCAAATGGCAGTTCCAAAACTTAGGTTTCTACGGTCAAAATAACGACTCATGTCATGTTTCCGACTCATATGTCGATCTCAACTGAAGTTGGTCTCCTGCTAATCAACAGATCTCGTACATCAGTACATATATTTATGTACCACATCCAATATCTAAAATCCAATTTTAAAATCAGCAGTGGAAATGTTTATAACAAACATACCTGAAGTCGGAACCTTGCCCGTCTTCACTTCCTTCATGTCTGCCTTTGTCCATATGACAGTCACGCTTCTAGTGACCCCGTTTGCCACAGTTTAGGCATACATCTTGGGATATCTCCTTTGTCTTCTTAGAAGACTATGACGATTTTGCCTTTGCCCCTTTTCACATCCCTAGAAGCCTTTGGCCAAGTCTTGGACTTTTGGGATGTTGAAGTAAGATGCGTCTTGCGCTTCTTGCCCTTTTGCAAGCTCTGGTTGTGTCTGATTGAGCATAGCCATTAAATCTCCATGAGTTCTCTCTTGGTTCATCATGAACCCGCCCCAGCTTTCGGGCAGAGACAGTAGGATCAAATCTATAAAAGTCTCGCCCTCGTAGGTAATGCCCAGTTAACCTAGATGTTCGATGTCAGCAATCATTTGTGATACCTAGTGCTCGACAGATGTACCCTCTGACAATAATGAGCGTAATAGCTTCTTTTTTACTTTTAAGATATAAGGATAGATCTATAAGGATCCTTTAATTTCATCATCAAGGTATAAGGATCTAATCCTTAGTTCTGACGACAAAATTTAGGAGTCTTTGCGGCAAGCATAACAGATTGAGCACTAAAGTTATCATCACGATGAGTCTTCCAAAGCTCATGCTCTACTATTTTCTCAACTCCGGGCTTAAGCCCGAGAGGTCGCTCTGTCAAATAAAGTAACTTCTCGGCTCCCATGACTATCCTGAGGTTCTATTCCCAATCTGAAAATTGAAGCCGCTTAAAGACATTTTCACCCAGGATTATGTTTTAAACGCTAATCTTTCAGTTATCTTGATTCCAATAGTCCAACTATCCAATCAACGATTTCAGGTACAATCGAATATAATGATTACTATAGTCTAACTATATAATCAACTACTATTGATTGGTTAAATTCAAATATATTGATTACTATAATCCAATTATATAATCAACTATAAATGAAGTAGTTTGAATACAGTCCAACTGTTTAATTAAAATAACAATTGAATATTAGTCCAACTAATATATTCAAAAATAATTAATGACGAAAAATGAAATGAGCGCGTATTGGAAAGTATCTAAACGAAATTACAAATTTAATACTTGCTTCCCATTATTTTTCTGCGAGCCTCCAACCCTCTGTGGAGTACTCGGGAAACCTAGTTTCCTAGTGGGCTAGGATCCCGTTGAATACCACACAACTTTGACTTTGGCCAATAAATTGTATGAAACTTTACTAGGTAGATCTCTAAGATCAATTGGATCCCATCCAATTTATAGATCCAGTAGGTGGACCTCCAAGTCCGAAATATATATCCAATATATGCCAATATATCCGATATATTCCCTAACATTTTTCCTCTGAATCAACTAAGCCTTGGCTTTGGCTCAACAAGCTTAATGAAACCAGTTAAGCGTGACCCATTGACAATGGGAAAGCTTCGTAATCGAGGCCGATGAACAAGAAGTGACCTTGACTTTGGCCAACAAATCACAACTTGCCCAAGGCGTACGATATGGAAAAAAGCCTTCATGATTCAAACACATCCGTGATGGACAAAGGTATTGACTTTGGCCAACAAACCAATGCCAATCTTGGATCTTGAGAGAGAATCACTCAATGGAAGGAAAAACAATTAATATAAAATAAGGGTTTTTGTCGCAATTTGGCAACCATTTTATTATCTTTAATTAGGTCTCATCATACACCCTTAAACATGCATTCTAAAAGCATAATAAGGCGCGAATAAATAATAATGATATGCGGATGGATATTTAACAAATTATTCCTAGAACAAATCTCTCCATTTCCTCTCCCTTGCTAACACTATTCTAACTTCTACCCAATTACATAATACTTCTAAAGAAACCTCATTAACATTGAGGGGAATTAGTGAGAAGAGAAGTACAAATAGTCAAGAGATAAAGGCTAAACGCGCAGGTCCAATTTAATAAATTCTAAATTTATTACAACAATTTCCAAAATTGCCCTCACCCATCTAATATCCATCCGATATACATTATTCATACAATTAATCCATGTATTCACACAAAGTATGTTATTCAATCAATCTAATCCAATTAATTAATCTTTGAATTAAGTGATCATCCAATGTTCAAACAACGATTTGATTTGCTCGAGTCCAACTCGTTTAAGAATAAGTACTCAAAGTGTGTATTCTTGAATTATATCGAACTACAATTTTAAATCCAATTTAATTTGTATTCAATACTAATTCATATTTAATTCCAAATTAAATAATTACACTTTATTTAATGTGCCTTAACGACATAGATTCTAAATCTAATCTTAATGGGTCTCAAAGCCCCAATTAACATTTAATGTCAATTTAATTAAAGTCCAATTGGCTTTTAATTAATTCATAAGGCATGGATTTTGGCTAATATGGGTCAAACCCAAATGCCAAGGCCAAATAAAGGAATCACCCTAATTGCCATAAAATTAATTTCGGTCCATTAGGCCTAATTAAATATTTAAAGGCGCATTTATTATATTTGGAGTTAACGGAATGGTTTTAGGCCCAATTTGGATCCAATCCAATTGTCCTAAACCAACTTGGCCCAACTAAGCCCATAAGGCCTAAATATAACAACAATAGTCCAATTCCAAATTGAAGCCTAATTAATTAAATTCCAATATTCCAAATATCACAATTTTCAAATAAAGTGTATAGCCATAATTAATTAGTTAAATTAACATTTCCAAAACACCAATTTAATTAATTAATCATGCTTTATTATATTCAATATATGTCCAACGCAATTGAAGCAAAATCAATCTCCAACATGCTATTCAAGCTCACGGCAATTACATGCATTTTCTCATTAATTTTTATTTCAATCTAATAAAATCACAAATCAATATTTCTCATGCATTTTAAACATATCCAATGGTCTAAAATCAAAAATCACCATGAGCTACTAGGGTCCAAGTATTCTGCCATGGCATCAAATTTGGGGAAAATTAATCTAATCAATTTTTCTCAAAATTAATCATGCATAACTCTAAGTTATCAAAATCTAAGCACAACCAAACATTCAATTTGAAGAAATCATGCTCAAAATTAAAGTCTATGAACCCTAAAATATTTCATGCTTAAAATTGACTCTGATACCATTGTTGGGTTCTCCTAGAACATGCCAAGGATATATTAAGCATAAAATTGTGTGAATAATCAAAGTAAGATTGGGGAAAATATACTTACTTTGATCGGCTAAGGGATGTAGAGAATACAAAAATTTCCAACCTTTGTGTAGTGCTCCAAGCTCATCTTTGTATGAATGATGAACTCCAAGCTTTGATCATTGAATTCCAAACTCAATGGGATAGTTTCCCTATCACCTTTTTTGACTCCTTTGATGTGCTAGCATGCATGATTTTTGAATCAAAAATCATCAACCATGAACCATAGGTTCACGCCATTTTGGAGAGAAAGAGAGGAAGTGGTTCGGCCTTAGGCCAAAAAAATGAGAGAGTGAATGTTGTGTTACTTGTTTTGATTTTGTTTTTTGTATATTTGATTTCAAAAATCAAAAAACAATTTTCAAAAATCAAGTTGGTAAAAAGTCTTTCACAAATCAAACTTGTGTAATTTACAAGTTACCAACCACTACCAACTTCTATCAACTTAAAGTGATAAAGTTGACTAGTGATGTGACTAGGTGGGCCCCACTTTAATTCAAAATTCAAGTGGGCCCGCTAAACACATTTCGGGCTCGGGTTTGTTAATTCTGAATTAACGAATTTTCCGTTGCGACTTAATTAAATCAAATTTAATTAAATAATAATGCCTCGTAAAATTATTACAAAAGTCACTCGCGAATTAATTCTAAATTAATTCGTTTGCCCAAATTAAAATCCAATTTTAATACCGCTTTGAAATCCAATTTCATTTAATATATCGAATATATAATTTTATCGGTTAATTCTAAATTAATCGTTCTCTCTCTTCTATTCGAATTTTATCCCAGATAAATTTCTCGCTATAATTAATCCCAGATTAATTTTCTCTCTCTTCTAATTAATCTCAGATTATTTATGTTCGAGTCAAACGTCATCGGTGAATCTTCGGGAAGCGACCCATGAGATCCTTGGATATGTTGGCAGTAAATCCGATTATCGGACTATCCGAATACATGCGTACCCCGTACCACGTTCTTACCTATTTACAATACATGGTTGCCTTCTAGCAAAGCGTCGTGCCTACCCAATTCTCCAGAAATATTCTTTTAAGGAATATGTAATCTTTGTCAGGCGTAGTATACGTAGTATTACGTATTATGATCTAGTATCGATATCACAAGCTAGGCCTGGGGCTGGAATTCTGTATGCCTCGTACGAAGCATATATCGGATCTCTGGTAACTAGTCTCTATAATCGGATAATCATGACCTAGTCATATTATCACGATGACTGCAGTACTTAAGATTACCAGTTCCGTATCCTACGTGATCATCATCTCCATATGACTGAAGTGATACTTCCATCTTGACGTCACACCCAATACACTACGATTCTCAGTATACCCAGAAGAGGCGTATACAGAATCTGTTAAAGCCCCGGACAACCAAAACCAAAGTATATTGATTTTCGCAAGTATTAGCGGTGCAAGTCTCAGGTTAACACCAAATACACCTACCCTGATTCGGATTCCCATAGACACATAGTCATACTACCAATAGAATTCTGATGGGTCTATCCAGAGCAAAGCTGTTTCCGTACCATCGGTAAACAGAACCTCCTATTACACTTGCATAAGTATACAATACCCAAATATATGAGAACTATGATGTTACGCTTCCATAACACGCACAAGTGTAAAACTAGTCTATTCCACAGTATCGATGTCCAGTCTCGATAATACTACGACTAGGGATATTTAATGATTAAACCTTATGTGGGTTAATACTATCTCATATCTTATTAATCAGGTATTTATCTTATGGACTTTTATCATTTATATATCCCTGTAATCTAATTACAAATGATAAAAATGAAATTTCCTTTGTCACATAGTTTATTTGTACAACAACACCATGTTTTGTACAAATAGTGATGCTATGGGTCATAATTGTCCAACAATTAGATGGGTGGGGGCAATTTTGGAAATTATTGTAATAAATTTAGAATTTATTAAATTGGACCTGCGTGTCCAGCCTATTTTCTCTTTATCTCTTTGTATTTATCTTCTCCCTAATTCCCCTCAATGCAAATGAGGTTTCTTTTAGTGTTATATAACTGGGTAGAAGTATGAATAGTGCTAGCGGGAGAGAGGAAATGGAGAGATTTGTTATAGGAACAAAGAATGTTATATATCCATCTGTATATCATTATTAATTTTAATCGCGCCTTATTATTCATTTAGAATGCATGTTTAAGGGTGTATGATGAGACCTAATCAAAGATAATAAATTGGTTGCCAATTTACGCAAAAAGCCCTCACTTAAATATTAAGCATTTTTCCTTCCATTGAGTGGTTCTCTCTTAAGATCCTAGATTGGAATTGGTTTGTTGGCCAATGTAAAGACCATTGTCCATCACTGATGTGTTTGAACCACGAAAGCTTTCTTCTATATTGCATGTCTTGGGCGGTTGTGACTTGTTGGCCAAAGTCAAGGTCACTTCTAGTTCATCGACATAGATTACGAAGCTTTCCCACTGTCAATGGGTCGCGCTTAACTGGAATCATTAAGCTTGTTGAGCCAAAGCCAAGGCTTAGTTGTTTCAGAGGAAAAGGTTAGGAGATATATATTGGATATATATCTCGAACTTGGAGGTCCACCTACCGGATCTAGGATTTGAATAGGATCCAATTGAACTTAGAGATCTACCTAGTTAAGTTTCATACAGCTTGTTGGCCAAAGTCAAGGTTATGTGTTATTTAACGGGATCCTAGCCCACTAGGAAACTGGGTTTCCCGAGTACTCCACAGAGGGTTAGAGGCTCGCCGAAAAATAGTGGGAGACCAGTATTAAATTTGCAATTTCATTTAATACTTGCTTACACGTGCTCTTTTAATTATTTATCGTTGTTATAAATACATATTAGTTGGACTAATATCGTTTATTGCTTTCTATGAACAGTTGGACTATACTTAAAATACTACTCCACTTGTAGTTGGTTATATAGTTGGACTATAGTAACCATTACATTTTGAGTGTACCTGAAATCGTTGATTGGATAGTTGGACTATTGCAATCGAGATGGCTGGAAAGATTAGCGTTAGGGACATCATCATGGGCGAAAATGTCTTTAATGGCATAAATTTTCCAGATTGGGAAATGAATCTCAGGATAATCCTGGGAGCTGAGAAGTTACTCTATTGGATAGAGAAACCTCTCGGGCCCTGAGCCCGGAGTTGAGCAAATAGTAGAGCATGAGCTTAGGAAGACTCATCGTGATGATAACTTTAGTGCTCAATCCGTTATGCTTGCTGTAATGACTCCTTAATTTCTTCATTAGAACTAAGGATTAGATCCTTATATCATGATGTTGAAATCAAAGGATCTTCATAGATCTAACCTTAGATCTTAGAAGTACGAATTGCAAAAGAAGCTCTTTCACTCGCGTATGTCAGAGGGTACATCTGTCGAGCACTAGGTGTCTTAGATGATTGCTGACATCGAACATCTAGGTTAGTTGGGCATTACCTATGAGGCCGAGACTTCCATAGATTTGATCTTACAGTCACTGCCCGAATGCTGGGGCGAGTTCATAATGAACCAAGAGAGAAATCTTGGAGAGTTAATGGCTATGCTCCAGGAGGCATAGACAGAGCTTCTAAAAGGGCGAGAAGCACAAGGCGCATCTTACTTCGACATCCCAGAAGGCCAAGGCTTGGCTGAAGGCTTATGGGGATGTGAAGAAAAAGGGCAAAGGCAAAATTGTCACAGTGTTCTGGGAAGACAAATGACATATCCCAAGATGTCTGCCTAAATTATGGCAAACGGGGTCACTGAATGCGTGACTGCCGTATGGACAAGGCAGACATGAAGGAAATGAAGTCGGGCAAGGCTCCGACTCCGGGTATTTTTGTAATAAACGTGTCCACTACTGGTTTTAAAAATTGGATTTTTGATATTGGATGTGGTACATACATATGTACTGATGTGCAGGATCTGCTGATTAGTAGGATACTGACATCGGAAGAGATTGACCTACAAGTCGGAAACAGGACGAGAGTCACTGTTTTGGCCGTTGGGACCTATGTTTTGTATTTGCCTTTGGGGCATATAATTACATTAGGTGATTGTTATTTTGTACCTAGTTTGACTAGGAACATCATCTCTGTATTTTGTTTAACCCGTTGTGGTATACCTTTGTATTCTAGAACACTGGGTGTTTTGTATATAAAGATGACATTTTGATATGTACAGTAGATGTTAATAATAGACTTTATATTTTGAATATAAACGAATCTCAAACATATAACATGACAAACTAAAGGCTCAAATTGAGTAATGCAGATGAAACTTATCTGTGGCATTATTATCCGGGACACATGAACAAGACTCGTATATCCACACTTTCAAAGAGTAGATACTTGGACGGATTTGATCCTGATTCATATGATGTCTACGAATTCTATTTATTAGGCAAAGTGCATAAAACACCTTTTAGTGATAAGGGTGTAAGTGCCATCGAGCTGTTAGCCCTCATTCATGGTGATGTATATGGGCCCATGTCTAGCCAGGCTAGAGGTGGTTATGAATACTTCGTAACCTTTACGGATGTTGCATCGCGTTATGGTTATAAGTATCTTATGAAACACAAGTCGGAAACTTTTGAGAAATTCAAAGAGTTTCGACACGAAGTAGAAAAACAGACCGGCAAAGTATTAAAACATCATGGTTGGACCGAGGTGGAAAATACTTGAGCAATGAGTTTCTCGATTACTTGAAAGAGTATGGTATTCTTTCATAGTGGACTCCTCCCGGAACACCTCAATGAATGGTGTGTCCGAACGGAGAAACCGAACTTTGTTTGACATGGTAAGGTTAATGATGAGTCGCACTGGGCTACCAATTTCCTTCACGGGATACGCATTGAATAGTGCAACACTTATTTTGAATAAGGTTCCATCAAAATCTGTTAGACAGACTCCATATGAAATATCGACAGGAAAGAAACCGGGTTTCTCATTCCTGAAGATTTGGGATTCTGGGCATATATTAAATATTTGGATGGTGCCAAACTAGAACCCAAATCAGATAAATGCCTATTTGTAATTGGTTATCCTAGGGAAACCAATTTCCACAACCCACTCGTGAACAAAAATATTTGTTGATCTCCATGCGATTTTCCTTAGAGGAATTCCTAAATGCAGTGGTAAATGGGAGGAAAGTATAACTCAATGAAAATTGGAGTGATACTGTTCCTGTCACCGATCCCCTCACGGAACATGAGCAATTCATCAGAGATGAGACTATTCCACAATCTTCTAAAACACAAGAACCGCGTAGGTCGAAGAGAGTCAGAAAATAACCTAAAAGGTATGGTTTCTGATGTTACCTCATGTAGATATTAATCTTATTGAGGATAATAAACCGGCTATGTATATGGAAGTGATACAAGGTATCGACTCCACTTTATGGCAATGTGTCATGAAGTCCGAAATGGATTCCATGTATACAACCAAGTTTGGATATTGGTTGATGTACCAGAAGGCATTGTGACTATTGGCAGCAAATGCGTCTTTATGGTGAAGATAGACAGGATGTAAACATACAAACGTACAAAGCTAGGCTTGTAGCGAAAGGGTTTCGTCATCAACATGGTGTCGATTACGAAGAAACCTTTTACCCGTTGTCATGATTAAATCCATTCGGATAATGCTTGCTATTGCTGCATATTTTGATTATGAAATATGGCAGATGGACGTCAAAACCGATTTCCTTAACGGAAGACTTTTGGAGGATGTTGATATAAAACAGCCTGATGGTTTTGTCGTGCCAAAACATGCAAACAATATTTGCAAGTTAAATCGATCCATTTATGGATTGAAGCAAACATTGTGTTCTTGGAACCAACGTTTTAATGAGATCATAATGGTATATGGTTTCATTTAAAACGAAGATGATTCTTGTGTATATAAGAAGGTTAGTGGGAGCGCACTGACATTGATTGTCCTATACATTGATGAAGCATTATTTCTTGGCAATGACATTCCCATATTAAAATCGGTGAAAACTTGGATTTCATTAAAATTCTCTATGAAATTCTTGGGAGATGCAACCTTTATTCTAGGAATAAGGATCTACTGGGAAAGATCTAAAAGTTGTTGGCACTCTCGAAGAGCCCATACTGTGATAAAAATATACTTGACCTGGTGTCTCATATGCTTTGAGCATCTGTAGTAACTATCAAGCCAATCCAGGTGATGGTCACTGGATTGATGTAAAGAATATCCTTTAATATCTTAGACGAACTAAGGATGCTTTCTTAATTTATGGAGATGGAGAACTTGAGGTGACTGGGTTCACCGTTGCAAGTTTCTAAATCGATAAAGATGACTGTAAGTCACAATAAGGGTACATATTTTGTTTAAACAACGGGACAGTGAGCTGAAAATCTTCCAAGCAAGATACTGTTTCCGATTCAACAATAAAAGCAGAATACATTGCTGCGGCTGAGGCAGCAAAAGAAGCATTTTGGATCTATAAAATTCCTAATTAGATTAAGAGTATTTCTATTAGCAGCTAAGCTAGGCTACATCACAGGCTAAGGAATTACGGTCTCATTAATGATCCAAGTGTAGGCACTGCATTTTTGCATATAAGTCCCGATGATGAGCCTCGTACGGAGGCACTACTCTTTAAGTTGCGGAAGTCGCAGGAAACATATGTCGGAAGGGAAAAGTCAGAAATCAATACCTTGTTGGATTTAATTCATTTGCTTAGCCTCAGGTTTGCTCATTAAATCTCTGTTTTAAAATTTATCCTTGACTCAAAGCCCCCGCAATCCACACCAAGCCACACACTAAGCCCGCACACGCCCAAGCCCACCAACCACACGCCCATAATGCCTCCAAGCCCATCAAATCCTTCCAAAATATCAATTAACACATTAAACACATGTTGAAATCAAACCAAATCACCTTCCCAAATTAAAAGATTCAAATTAAATCTCATCAATCACCTTCCTAATTAAATTAAATCACATTCCTAAACTAAATAAAATCAAATCAAATTAAATCAAATTACCTTCCTAAATTGAAGAGATCCTTTCCTTATGATACACAAATTAAATATCCCCAATAATTACACAATATTCCTTCCTATTCACATAAGGATAACCCCAACCTTTACCTATAAAAAGAAGTATAAACCAACCCTTCACACCCCGAGTTCATTCTCACGTCCACTCACAAAAGAAGAAATAAACCCTAATATTCATGGCCTCCTCTCTTGGCCTCTCTCTCTCCAAACCAAAACACAAAAACAATAAAAACCACAAAGAAACCCTAGACTAAACACGCATCTATCCCTCATCTTCTCTCGGCTGGAACAAATAAATAAACCCTAAAGCCACACGTCTCATGCATGCAGCACCCACTAGCCACGTAACAAACACCTTTCACCACTCTCTTCATCATCCTCACCTCTCAATCCCACATTGACCACGTGAAGCCTTCAGCAGCACACAGTCCACGCACTAACTCACAACCTCACTGACCTCACCCACTTACGCACACAAGCAA
Organism: Zanthoxylum bungeanum; assembly: GCA_019454045.1. Classification (NCBI taxonomy): domain Eukaryota; kingdom Viridiplantae; phylum Streptophyta; class Magnoliopsida; order Sapindales; family Rutaceae; genus Zanthoxylum; species Zanthoxylum bungeanum. Next base: position 61,798 of record SKCR01034795.1, on the reverse strand, counting down.
AAACCCCTCAACACAGCACCCAACTTCACGCAAAAGACCCCCTCGCAACTGCCCCTCAAATTCACGCACAAAACCCCTCAAAACAGCCTTGTATTCACGTAAAAATCAGACAATGAACTGCACCATCATTACCGAAAATTCTGCCCTAAAAAACTATATCACTTTCCACTGAAAACTATCCTAAAAACTGCACTGTACTTCACCGAAAACTGCCCTGAAACACAGCCCAATTACCACAAAACAGTAAGCCAAAACAGTCCCCAATTATCGCAAAACCATAAGCCAAAACAGTCCCCAATCACCGCAAAAACAGTGACCAGAAAACTGCAGTAAAATAGAGCTAACAACAGCCCAAAACAGTGAGGCAGCGAAGGAAAACAACGAACCAGTAAATCAGAAAAGTTGATGAGCATCAACCCTTCCGACAATCGTGTAACACACTTCCAAGAGATGACTTAAGAGGTTAGACCTGAGGGCACCTTTCTATTTATTCTCGCACTTTATTTCCATTAGTTATTATTATTTCATCGCATGCGTGTTATAGTTTCATGTAAGTTGTGGCCATGGGATGAATGAAATATGTGTTGTCTCTTGCGGTATATCGGATGGAAACCCGGACGTAAATTCCGTAGCCGAATCTAAATGGACGGTAGTGCGGTCTGCACTCGGGATACAATGCCACATACCGCTTGAGAGACGTACGTATTTCGTGTCATCCGATTTTATGTTTATTTGTTGTTTATTAGAAATAATATGTTTCTTTTATGTATGATTAGGTTGTTTAGTATGTTATTTTTTTTTATGCATGATTAGTTGATTATTTCCAAGCATGATTTAGTTATTTCTTTCGCGTTAGGAACTTGATTATGTCTCTTCTACGTTCATGTTTAGATTATTATTTATTTACATTGCCATGCTTAGCGATTTAATGTATGCATGAGATTGTGTGCTTCCCGTTATTCCGACTTACTTTATGCATGCAAACTTAGATATAGGTAGTATGCAAACTTAGATGTAGGTTGTTCTTGCGTAGACTCGGTTATATTATAACATAAATCCTTTCATTACAAGTGGCATAAGTAAGGGACCATTCCGAACCCAACGGTTTGAGGTCTTCTCTTGCGAGGGGTGAGTGCAGCCTTAAATAATTTTCCCAGTTCACACTGGGTGGCGACTCAATGTTATTTCTCCGGTTTATTCCCCCCGTGGGCTACTCCGTACTCCCGAGTAGGCCGCGAGCCTGGAACAGCGTCACCGATTTCTGTGTCCTACACCAAGTATGTACTTCGACGGTTTCATCTGATTCGTGAGATCACAAATCATGGCGATGTCAAGATCGATAAGATCATTTCAGATGATAACCTTGGATATCCGCTGACGAAAGCGATATCTCAGCATAAGTATGAGCGACTCGTACATAGTTCAGATGTTGGACACTTGAGTGATTGGCTATAGGCCAAGTGGGAGATTGTTGGAAAATTATGACCCATAGCATCACTATTTGTAAAAGACATGGTGTTCTTTGTACAAATTAACTATGTGACAAAGGAAATTGCTCTTTTATCATTTTGTAATTGGATTACTTGGATATATAAATGAAAAAAATCCATATGATTAGTACCAGATTAATAAGATATGAGACAATATTAATCCAAGAAAGGTTTAATCATTAAATATCCATAGTCGTAGTATTATCGAGACTGGACATTGATAATATGGAATAGGCTAGTATTACACTTGTGCGCGTTACGGAAGCTTAACGACATAGTTCTCATATATTTAAGTATTGGATACTTATGCAAGTGTGATAGGAGGTTTTGTTAGCCATTGGACCTGGAAGAGCTTCGCTCTGGATAGATCCCTCGGAGTCCCATTGGTATTATGACTATGTGTCTATGTGAATCCGAATCAGGGTAGGTGTATGTGGTCTTAACCTGAGACTTGCATCGCTAATACTTGCGACAATCAGTATACTTTGGTTTTGGTCGTCCGGAGCTTTAACAGGCTCTGTGTACGCCTCTTCTGGGTATATTGAGAATCGTAGTGTATTATGTGTGATGTCAAGATGAAAGTATCACTTCGGTCATATGGAGATGATGATCACGCATGGATACAGAACTAGTACTCTTAAATGCTATAACTATCGGAATAGTATGACTAGGTCATGATTATCTGATTACAGAGACTAGTTGCTAGTGATCCGATATATGCTTCGTACGGGGCAGACATAATTCCATCCATAGGCTTAGCATGTGACATCAGATACTGGATCGTATCACGCAATACATTGTATACTACGCCTGATACAGATTATATATATTCCATGTTGAATATATTTATGGAGAATTGGTTAGGCATGGTGCTTTGCTAGAAGCCAACCATGTCTTGTAAATCGGTAAGAACTGTTGGTTTCTATAATTAGTCCCAAAGAAAGATTAAGCCATAGAAATACAAATAACATACATGCAAAGCTTGAAGGATGGCGGAAACATACTTACAAAGCTTTGTGACGAAAATGGTAAAGAGGATCCTTGAGCCTCCAAGGTGGGTGATATGCGGCCAAGAACAAGAATGATAGAAGTTGCAAATCTTGGGGCTGTTTTCGGCCAAGAACAACAGTGTGAGAAGCCTCAAATCTTCTAGTACTCCAAGCTCCAAATGCGTTTCCCTATCACCTCCTTTGATCCCTTGTTGTGCTAGCAAAAATGGAGAAAAAATTTTTCTGCCATGGATGAAGCTCACGGCTTGCGTGAAGAAGAAGGAGAGGAGAGAGTGTTATGTCTTTTATTTTTTTTGTTCTCAATGTTTCAAAAACCGTGTGAGACAAATGAAAAATAAAAGAATATGATATCAAATACCAAAATGAATTTTTAATCCAAAACCCTTCAAAAACCGTGAAAGGTTTTCCCTCCAAAATAAAATTCATCATTTGCCATCATTACCTTACTTTGAGATTAGAGACAATGTATCATCCCTTAAAGGTGACTAGATACATCCATCATCTATTCGTATCAAGTAATGAGATATCGCGATGCGATTTGCGGATACCACTCGATTCAAAATACGAATGTGTCCGCAAACACTTTCGGGCTCGGTTTCGCTAATTCCGAATTAACGAATTTCCGTCGCGACGTGAATTAAATAATTACGCCTTGCGGAATTACTATTCAGTTCGCTAATGAATTAATTCTAAATTAATTCGTTTGCCCGAATTAAAATCCGATTTTAATTCCGCGTCGAAATCTAATTTCGTTTAATAATATATCGAATATATATTTTATCGATTAATTCCAAATTAATCGATCTCTCTCTCTCTCTCCTAATAAGGCATTTTATCCAAGATAAAGTTTCTCCGTAATTAATCCAAGATTAATAAAGTTCGAATCAAACATCATAGGTGAATCTTCAGGAAGCGACCAAGAGATCTCCGGATATGTTGGCAGTAAATACGGTCGTTGGATAATCCAAACACGTACGTACCTCGTACTACGTTTTTACCGATTTACAAGACAAGGTTGGCTTCTAGCAAAGCGCCATGCCTACCCAATTCTCCAGAAATATTCTTACTGGAATATTAGATCTTTATCAAGCGTAGTATACCGCAGTATCGCGTATATCGATCCAGTATCGGACGATCACATGTTAGGCCTGGGGCTGGAAATGTGTCTGCCCCGTACGAAACATATATCGGATATCAAACAACTAGTCTCTTTAAATCGGACAATCCTGACCTGGTCATATTGTCCCGACGGTTGCAACCTTTTATAGAGTACTAGTTCTGTATCCTGCGTGATCATCATCTCCATATGTCTGAAGTGATACTTCCATCTTGACATCACATCCAGTACACTACGATTCTCGATAAACCCAGAAGAGGCGTACACAGAACCGGTTAAAGCCCCGAACCACCACAACCAAAGTTTACCGATTGTCGCAAGTACTAGCGATGCAAGTCTCAGGTTAAGACCATATACACCTACCCTGATGCGGCCTCCCATAGACACGCAGACATACTACCAATGGGATTCCGCGGGGTCTGTCCAGAGCGAAGCTGTTTTCCGTACCATCGGTAAAACACAACCTCCTATCGCACTTGCATAAGTATCCAATACTTAAATATATGAGAACTATGCCGTTGTGCCATCACAACTCGCACAAGTGCAATACTAGTCTATTCCGCATTATCGATGTCCGATCTCGATAATACTCCGACTAGGGATATTTAATGATTAAACCTTTTATATTGATACTGTCTCATATCATCTCAATACGGAACTAATCATATGGACTTTTGCCATTAATATATTAAAGTAAATAATTTTACAAAACGGCAAAAGGGCAATTTCATTATCACATAGTTAATTTTGTACAATAATACAATATCATTTACAAAACAGTGACGCTATGGGTCATAATGTCTAACAATCTCCCACTTGGCCTATAGCCAGTCACTCAAGCATCTAATACCTGAACTATGTATATGTCGTTCAAACACTTGCTGAAGAACAGCCTTCGTCAGCGGATCTGCAATGTTGTCATCCGATGCGACCTTCTCGACTTTTACATCGCCACGATGTATAATCTCCCGAATCAGATGGTAACGCCGAAGAACATGCTTGGATCGTTGATGAGACCTTGGTTCCTTAGCTTGTGCTATAGCCCCGTTATTGTCACAATACAATGGCACGGGCTCAGCAGCTAACGGAACTACTCCTAATCCGATTAGGAATTTTCGGATCCAAACTGCCTCCTTTGCTGCTTCTGATGCAGCAATATACTCCGCTTCTGTTGTTGAATCGGCAACAGTATCTTGCTTGGAAGATTTCCAGCTCACTGCTCCGTTATTCAAACAAAAAATGTACCCGGATTGCGACTTGAAGTCGTCCTTGTCGGTTTGGAAACTTGCATCGGTGTACCCAGACACCTCAAGTTCTCCACCTCCATAAATTAAGAAAGCATCCTTGGTTCGTCTAAGATACTTAAGGATATTCTTAACAGCCATCCAGTGACCTTCACCTGGATCGGCCTGATAGCGACTGCACATGCTCAAAGCATATGACACATCAGGTCGCGTACATATCATGGCATACATGATCGATCCGACTGCCGAGGCGAACGGTATCCGACTCATGTTATCTCTCTCTTCTTTAGTCTTAGGACACATGTCCTTAGACAGAAGGATACCACGTGACATTGGCATCAATCCCTTCTTGGATTGATCCATGTTGAATCGCTTCAACACTTTGTCAATATATGTACTCTGGGAGAGTCCAAGCAGCTTTCTAGATCTATCCCGGTAGATCTTTATTCCCAGAATAAAGGCTGCTTCTCCCAGATCTTTCATGGAGAATTTTAATGAAAGCCAAGCTTTCACCGACGTTAGCATGGGAATGTCATTGCCTATAAGCAATACGTCGTCGACATAAAGGACAATAAAAGTCAGTGCTCTCCCACTAACCTTCTTGTATACACAAGGGTCATCATCTCGTTTTGTACGAAATCATATTCTTTTATGATCTCATCAAAACGCTGATTCCATGACCGTGATGCTTGCTTCAATCCATAAATGGATCGATTTAACTTACAAACCTTGTTTGCAAGTCTAGGTACGATAAAACCGTCAGGTTGTTGCATATAAACATCCTCCAAAAGGTTTCCGTTAAGGAAAGCGGTTTTAACGTCCATCTGCCATATCTCGTAATCGAAATATGCAGCTATTGCAAGCATTATCCGAATGGATTTAATCATGGCAACGGGTGAGAAAGTTTCGTCATAATCAATACCATATTGTTGACGATACCCCTTTGCTACAAGCCTAGCTTTGTACGTTTGTACGTTGCCATCCATGTCGGTCTTCTTCTTGAAGATCCATCTGCATCCAATAGGCTTTACGCCTTCTGGTGCATCAACCAGTGTCCAAACTTGGTTGGCATACATGGAATCCATCTCGGACTTCATGGCATCTTGCCATAAAGCGGAATCAATATTCTGTATTGCTTCCTCATACGTAGTCGGTTCATTATCCTCAATAAGATTAATATCTACATGAGGCGAGATCAGGAACCCATACCTCTCAGGTACCTTCCTGACTCTCTCCGACCTACGCGGTCCTTGTGTATCTGAAGATTGTGGTACAGACTCATCCTGGATGGTCTGTTTATGTTCCGTCGTTGATTCATTGCCAGGAACAGTATCACTACGATTTTCATCATTTTCATCGAGCTCCACTTTCCTCCACTTACCACTGCATCTAGGAATTCCTTCTCAAGGAAAAATGCATGTAGAGCAACAAACACTTTGTTCTCTTGTGGGTGATAGAAGTAATATCCTTTGGTTTCCTTAGGATATCCCACGAAAAGGCATTTATCTGATTTGGGTTCTAGTTTGGTACCTTCCAAACGTTTAACATATGCCCAGCATCCCCAAATCTTCAGGAAAGAGAAACCTGGTTTCCTTCCTGTCCATTTCTCATATGGAGTCTGTTCAACAGACTTTGACGGAACCTTATTCAAAATAAGTACCGCACTGGTTAATGCGTATCCCCAGAAGGATATTGGTAGCTCAGTCCGACTCATCATCGACCTTACCATGTCTAACAAGGTACGGTTTCTCCGTTCAGACACACACACCGTTTAATTGCGGTGTTCCAGGAGGAGTCCACTGTGAAAGAATACCATTTTCTTTCAAGTAATCTTGAAACTCATAACTTAAGTATTCGCCACCACGGTCCGACCGCAATGTCTTAATACTCTTGCCTGTTTGTTTTTCTACTTCGTGTCGAAACTCTTTGAATTTCTCAAAAGTTTCCGACTTGTGTCTCATTAGATACACATAACCATAACGAGATGCATCATCCGTAAAGGTTACGAAGTAATGATATCCACCTCTAGCCTGGCTAGACATGGGCCCACATACGTCACTATGAACGAGGGCTAACAGTTCTGTGGCACGTTCACCTTTACCACTAAAAGGTGTTTTAGGCATTTTGCCTAAAAGACAAGATTCGCAGACATCATATGAATTAAGATCAAATCCGTCCAAGTACCCACTCTTCGAAAGTGTGGATATGCGAGTCTTGTTTATGTGTCCTAGACGACAATGCCACATGTAAGCTTCATCTTTTAGATTACTCTTTTTGAGCCTTTTGTTTGTTATTTTATGTTTAGGAGATTCATTTATATTCAAAATATAAAGGCCATTATTTGCTACAGCAGTGCAAATTTCTGCATCATTTTTATATAAATAACACCCAGTGTTTCTAAATACAAAAGTGTACCCATGCTGGGTTAACAAAGATACAGATATGATATTCCTAGTCAAACTAGGTATATAATAACAGTTCAAAAGTTTAAGCATATGCCCCGAGGGCAATTCCAAAACAAAAGTCCCTACAGCCAAAACAGCAACTGGAGTTCCGTTTCCGACTCGTAGATCAATCTCCCCTGAAGCCAGCATCCTGCTATCCTGCAGATCCTGCAAATCAGTACAAATATGAGCAGCACAACCAGAATCAAAAATCCAATTTTTAAAACTAGAAGTAGTCATATTTATCTCAATAACAAACATACCAGAGGCTAGTGCCTTGCCTGCCTTGATATCCTCCTTGTGTCCCTTGCCCATTCGGCAGTCACGTTTCCAGTGACCCTTCTTGCCGCAGTTGAGGCAGACATCTTGAGATTTGTCCCTTGGCTTCCCAGAAGCTTTTGTCAACTTGCCTTTACCCTTTTTCTTATGTTTCTTCTTCCTCACCCCTCCAGTAGCTTTGGGCCCAGCCTTTGGCCTCTGAGAGGTCGATGTAAAGTGCGCCTCGCGCTTGCCCCCTTTTGGAGTTCTTTTTCAGACTCCTTCAAAATGGATAACAGCTCTCCAAGAGTGTCATCCGTATCCATCAACTTATAGTTGATTATGATTTGTCTCCAAGTATCAGGAAGTGACTGTAAGATCAAATCTATGGTCAGCTCAGCCTCCAAGACTATTCCCATATTGGCCAACTCATCAATATCGGCGATCATTTGAGCCCCGTGGGCCTCAACTGATGCGCCTTCAGTCATTCGGGCGCGGAAGAGTTTCTTCACCAACTCGTACCTTTCCATCCGCTTGTTGGAGCGGTGGAGATCTCGAAGTCTAGCCATCATACTATAAGGATCCAAGTCCCTATTCTGGCGACGAAAGTGCTGAGTCATCGAAGCTAACATAATAGCCTGAGCTGTGTCACAATCATTGCTGTGAGTTTTCCATAACTCCAGCTCAAGTGGGTCAGTGGGCTTAGGCGGGAGAGGTGTTTGTATAGTGTACATCATCCTCTCAGCCCCAAGGACTATCCTCAGGTTCATTTCCCAATTAGCGAAGTTTGTCCCCTTAAAGACATTGTCTCCCATGATGATGTCTCGGACATTTACCTTGCTAGCCATCTCAACTACGATAGTCCAACTATCTAGTTAACGATAAAATGGGTACAGCCAAACTGTTACAAGAACAATAACAATGAATTAGTCCAACTAATTTTAATTAATTAAACGAAATAATTTTGAAAGACGCGTAAGGCTAAGTATCTGAATGAAATTGCAAATTCAATACTAGCCTCCCACTATTTTTATCAAGTCTCTAACCCTCTGTTGAGAACTCGGGAAATCCTATTTCCTAGTGGGCTAGGATCCCGTTAAATAACACACAACCTTGACTTTGGCCAACAATTGTATGCTATTTAACTAGGTAGATCTCAAAGATCAATTGGATCCATCCAATTCCTAGATCCGGTTAGGTGGACATCCAAGTCCAAAACATATGTATATATACTTATGCCAATGTATCTAATACATTTTCCTAACCATATCCTCCGAACCATCTAGGCCTTGGCTTTGGCACAACAAACCTAATGATTCCGGTTAAGCGGGACCCATTGACAAGGAAAGTTTCGTAATCAATGTCGTTGGACAAGAAGTGATCTTGACTTTGGCCAACAAATCACAACTTGGACAAGACACCGATGTGGAACAAAACTCTCATGATTCAAGTACATCCTCAATTGACAAAGGTCTTGACTTTGGCCAACAAACCAATGCCAATTTGGATCTTGAACAAGAATCATTCAATGGAAGGATAATTGCTTAATATATTGAGGGATTTATGCGTAATTGGCAACCAATTTATTATCTTTGTTAGGTCTCATCATCATACACCCTTAAGCATGCTTCTAAAACATCATAAAGTGCATAAAATAAATTAATAGTGATATACGGATGGATATATAAAACAATTTGTTCCTAGAACAAATCACTCCTCTTTCCACTCCCCGCTAGTAATATTCTACTTCTACCCAATTACATAATACAATAAGAGAAACCTCATTTACATTGAGGGGAATTAGGTGAGAAGAGAATACAAAGAGATAAAAGAGATAAGGCTGGACACGCAGGTCCAATTTATAAATTCTAAATTTACAATAATTTCTAAAATTACCCTTTCCCTTCTAATATCCATCCGCTATACACTATTCATTCATCACATACATGTATATTCATTCAAGACATGCTATACAACCAATCTAATCCAATTAATTAGTCTTTGTTTAAGTGATCATCCAATGTTCAATCAACGGTTTGATTTTGCGCGAGTCCAACTCGTTTGAGAATAAGTACATAAGGTACGAATTCATGAATTATATCGAACTACCCGTTAAATCCAATTTAAGTCGCATTCAATATTAATTCAATTTATTTAATTCCAAATTAAATGTTTACACTTTTAATGTGCTTTTAAAGATTAGATTCTAAATCTTATCAAATTGGGTCTCCAAGCCCAACTAACATCCAATGTGTGTTTAATTAAAGTCCGATGGGCTTTCAATTGATTTATAAAGGCTTGGGCTTTGGTCAATGTGGGTCAAACCCAATTACCAAGCCCAAATAAGGAATCACCCTTAAGTGCCATAAAATCAATTTCAAGCCCATAAGGCCCAATTAAACATAAAAGTCCATTAATAATAAATTTTAATATTCCAAATTTTAAAATTCAATTGATTAAAGTGTAATTGCATGATTAATTCATTAAACCAAATATTTCAAAAAACACCAATTTAATTTATTAATCATCAATTGTTCAAAACACTTGTCTAACATTTATTTGAACAAAAATCAAGTCCTTTAACATGTCATGTTGTATTCGGCCAAGAGAGATTTTTGCGGTTCGATTTGTTTTTCAATCCAATTGAATCACTAATCTATTACCGTATTGATTTTAAGTCATCTAATGAACTTGAAAGCAAAAATTCAATAAAGTGAAAAGACCTCCATTTTCGGTCAAGCATCAATTTAGGGAAAAAAATCCAATGCATTTTTCTCAAAATTGATCATGTATTACATCAAATATCATACATTAATCATGCTTAAGTCATCTAATAAACTTGTGCATGAAAAATTCCAAATCATAAAATGACCTACACATTCGGCCAAGCATCAATTTTGGGGAAAAAATATCCAATACATTTTTCTCAAAATTGATCATGTATACATCATATAACAAACATTTAAGCACACTCAAATCATCCAATGAACTTGTGCATGCAAAAATTCAACTTAATGGAAGTACCTCACATTCGGCCAAAGCAACATTTTGGGGAAAAATCATCCAATGCATTTTTCTCAAAATTGATCATGTATTATATCATATATTATACATGTAATCATGCTTAAGTCATCAAATAAGCTTGTGCATGAAAAATTCAAACCAATGGAAGCACCTCCACATTCGGCCAAGACAACCACTTTGGGGAAAAATCATCCAATGCATTTTTCTTAAAATTGATCATGTAATATATCATATAACATACATATAAGCATACTTTAGCATCCAATTTCACAAGAACATGCTTCAATCAATTTTCCCCAAATTAACCCTAATGTATTTCATGCTTAAACATGGCTCAATGATACCATTGTTGGTTTCTATAATTAGTCCCAAAGAAAGATTAAGCCATAGAAATACAAATAACATACATGCAAAGCTTGAAGGATGGCGGAAACATACTTACAAAGCTTTGTGACGAAAATGGTGAAGAGGATCCTTGAGCCTCCAAGGTGGGTGATATGCGGCCAAGAACAAGAATGATAGAAGTTGCAAATCTTGGGGCTGTTTTCGGCCAAGAACAACAGTGTGAGAAGCCTCAAATTTCTAGTACTCCAAGCTCCAAATGCGTTTCCCTATCACCTCCTTTGATCCCTTGTTGTGCTAGCAAAAATGGAGAAAACAATTTTCTGCCATGGATGAAGCTCACGGCTTGCGTGAAGAAGAAGGAGAGGAGAGAGTGTTATGTCTTTTATTTTTTTTGTTCTCAATGTTTCAAAAACCGTGTGAGACAAATGAAAAATAAAAGAATGATATCAATACCAAAATGAATTTTTTAATCAAAAACCCTTCAAAAACCGTGAAAGGTTTTCCCTCCAAAATAAATTCATCATTTGCCATCATTACCTTACTTTGAGATTAGAGACAATGTATCATCCCTTAAAGGTGACTAGATACATCCATCATCTATTCGTATCAAGTAATGAGATATCGCGATGCGATTTGCGGATACCACTCGATTCAAAATACGAATGTGTCCGCAAACACTTTCGGGCTCGGTTTCGCTAATTCCGAATTAACGAATTTCCGTCGCGACGTGAATTAAATAATTACGCCTTGCGGAATTACTATTCAGTTCGCTAATGAATTAATTCTAAATTAATTCGTTTGCCCGAATTAAAATCCGATTTTAATTCCGCGTCGAAATCTAATTTCGTTTAATAATATATCGAATATATTATTTTATCGATTAATTCCAAATTAATCGATCTCTCTCTCTCTCCTAATAAGGCATTTTATCCAAGATAAAGTTTCTCCGTAATGATTAATCCAAGATTAATAAGTTCGAATCAAACATCATAGGTGAATCTTCAGGAAGCGACCCAAGAGATCTCCGGATATGTTGGCAGTAAATACGGTCGTTGGATAATCCAAACACGTACGTACCTCGTACTACGTTTTTACCGATTTACAAGACAAGGTTGGCTTCTAGCAAAGCGCCATGCCTACCCAATTCTCCAGAAATATTCTTACTGGAATAGATCTTTATCAAGCGTAGTATACCGCAGTATCGCGTATATCGATCCAGTATCGGACGATCACATGTTAGGCCTGGGGCTGGAAATGTGTCTGCCCCGTACGAAACATATATCGGATATCAAACAACTAGTCTCTTTAAATCGGACAATCCTGACCTGGTCATATTGTCCCGACGGTTGCAACCTTTTATAGAGTACTAGTTCTGTATCCTGCGTGATCATCATCTCCATATGTCTGAAGTGATACTTCCATCTTGACATCACATCCAGTACACTACGATTCTCGATAAACCCAGAAGAGGCGTACACAGAACCGGTTAAAGCCCCGAACCACCAAAACCAAAGTTTACCGATTGTCGCAAGTACTAGCGATGCAAGTCTCAGGTTAAGACCATATACACCTACCCTGATGCGGCCTCCCATAGACACGCAGACATACTACCAATGGGATTCCGCGGGGTCTGTCCAGAGCGAAGCTGTTTTCCGTACCATCGGTAAAACACAACCTCCTATCGCACTTGCATAAGTATCCAATACTTAAATATATGAGAACTATGCCGTTGTGCCATCACAACTCGCACAAGTGCAATACTAGTCTATTCCGCATTATCGATGTCCGATCTCGATAATACTCCGACTAGGGATATTTAATGATTAAACCTTTTATATTGATACTGTCTCATATCATCTCAATACGGAACTAATCATATGGACTTTTGCCATTAATATATTAAAGTAAATAATTTTACAAAACGGCAAAAGGGCAATTTCATTATCACATAGTTAATTTTGTACAATAATACAATATCATTTACAAAACAGTGACGCTATGGGTCATAATGTCTAACAAGAACGTGGTACAGGATACACTGTGGTCGGATGGGTACGACACCGTATTTACTACGGCCAATATATCCAGGGATCTCTGGGTACTTCCCAAGATTCACCGATGACATTTGACTAGAACAGAATTAATCTGGGATTAATTATGAGAGAGAAAAATTAATCTGGGATAATTACGGTAAAGAATTAATCTGGGATTAATTATCAGAGAAATAATTAGCGGGATTATTGCGGTAAGAATTTAATAACTGGGGTTAATTCGACTAGAAGAGAGAATGTGATTAATTTGGAAGTAATCGAAAGTAAGTTATAGTTTAAATTGGATCTTACTATAATTTAGTTTAATTTAGATAAAATAATATATTGGATATATAATTGAAATTTGATTTCAATACGGAATTAAAATTGGATTTTAATTCAAGCGAACAAATTAATTTGAATTAATTCGTAAGTGACTTCCATAATAATTTTACTGGGTATTATTATTTAATTAAATTAGATTTAATTACGTAGCGATGAAAAATTCGTTTAGTCGGATTAAACGAACCAGACCCAAAGTATGTTGAGTAAGCCAACTCAAATTTTGAATTTAAAGTGGTGGGACCCACTTTACTTACACCAACCTTTTGACACTTGATGTGAGTAGTTGGCTACATTTAATTGTGATGGAAGTGGTTTGAAAAGTAATTGGATTATTTTAAAACACACACCAACCAAGTCAATTAACTATTCACTCATCTCTCTCTTTTCCTCTCCCTTGGCCGAAACTTGCAACTCTTGGAGGGCAAAATTTTCTTTCAAATTTTGATCAAAGCTAGCACTTTAGGAGTATTTGAAGGTGATTGAGAAACTCACCCAAGAGTTTGGAACTCAACACAAAGGCTTGGAGCATCTACAACAAAGAAAGTTTTGAACTTCTCATCCAAATCAATGTAAGTATTTCGTAACTTATTTTCGATTATATTCACACTAGAATCATGTTTAGGATCCTTGGCATGTCTTAGAGACACTTACATGAGAAATAACTAACAGTCGTTTCTTGCGATATCGAAGTATCTGAATCCCAAGAAGATAACTGCCCTCTCCCAAATCTTCCATTTAGAATTGGTTAGCTAGCCAGATTTTCATGTTCGATAATATCTTTACATCATTCCTGATGAGTAAAATATCATCAACGTATAAAATAAGAAAAACCACATTCCTGTCAATGACGCGCTTGTATACACAAGGCTCATCAATATTCTGCTAAAAGTCATAAGACTTGATCGTGGTATCAAATTTTATATTCCAAGATCGAGATGTTTGCTTAAGTCCATAAATAGACATTTACAGCTTGCAAACCTTTTGCTTTTGACCTTGGGCTATGAACCCCTCTGGTTGTACCATATAGATACACTTATCAAGATTGTCATTCAAGAATGCAGTCTTGACGTCCATTTGCCAGATTTCATAGTCATAATATGCGGCAATGGATAGAATAGTGCGGTTGGATTTGAGCATGGCTACCGGCGAGAAAGTTTCCTTATATTCAACTCCCTCTTTCTAGGTATAACCCTTGGCCACTAGCCTAGCCTTAAAGGTCTGTACCTTCCTATCTGCTCCCCTCTTCCTCTTGTAGATCCACTTGCAACCTATGGGTTTCACCCCATCAGGTTGGTCTACAAGTTCCCAGACTGAGTTGGAGTACATAGACTCCATCTCTAGGTTCATGGCTTTGAGCCATTCCTCTTTATTAGAATCATCCATTGCACTACGATAGGTCAATGGATCATCTATACCATCACTGGATGTGACAACTTGTGCTTCTCCAACTCCAAGATAGCGATCAGGTTTTTGTACAATCCTTTCACTGCGTCTAGGTGGTAGGTCATTCTGATGAGCTTGCATCTGAGGCTCAGATGTCGAAGGTGCTATGTGTTTATCAACTGTCGTTGACGATGGTATGCCGGTCGAACCAGTAAGTACCTCATCGAGTAAAAATTTACTTCGAGGTTTGAACTCCATCATATAGTCATCCTCTAGAAACATAGCATTTGTCGATACAAACACTTTGTTATCTTCAGGGCTATAAAAGAATCCACCCCTAGTCTCCTTACGATAGCCTACAAATAGGCCCACCTGAGAACGTGGCTCCAACTTTGTAGTCTTATTCTTCAGCATATGTGCTGGACACCCCCCATATGCGGAAATATCGTAAACTAGTTTTACTACCACTCCACAACTCTAAGAAAGTCTTAGGAACAGACTTATATGGAACTACATTAAGGATATGCATTGCAGCTTGTAACACATATCCCCAGAATGAACTAGGTAGTGAGCTATAACTAAACAAAGATCTCATCATGTCTAGTAGGGTCCGATTTCTCATTTCTGTAACACCATTTTGCTGTAGTGTTCCAGGTGCTGTGAGCAGGGATACTATCCCATGGTCAACTAAGAATTCCTTGAAATCTCTATCAAGGTATTCTCCTCCACAATCTGATCGTAGAGTCTTGATTGTTTTACTTAACTGGTTCTCAACCTCAGCACGATACTCTTTGAACTTTTCAAAAGTATATGACTTGTGATGCATTAGGTAAACATACTCATATCTGGAATAATCATCAATAAATGTGACGAAGTATTCATAACCACATCAGGCTCTTACATTCATTGGTCCGAAAATTTCCGAATGTATAAGTTCAAGTGGTTGATTGACTCTTATACATTTTCCAGTAAAATGTCTCTTAGTCATTTTTCCTTCTAAACAGGATTCACAGACTGGTAAAGTTTTGAGCTTTAACTGGTTTAAGGCTCCGTTCTTTATCAATCTATCTATCCGGTCAAGGCTGATATGACCAAGTCTATGATGCCACAAATATGTGTCATCGTGAGAAATCTTTAGCCGTTTAGTTTTAGGTTTCTCAACATTAAATATTTCAGCGTTGAGCAGTGACATATGTGTTAACGGTCTTAACACATACAAGTTATTTTCTGAGTTTTATGTGCATACGGTTAATCTATTTCTACCAATAGTAACCAAATTGCTATTAAAAGAAACTGAAAAACCATAATCCAAAAGTTTAGAAACAGAAATCAAATTCCTGCGAAAACCAGGAATGGATAACACATTGTTCAAATTTAAATAACTATTTTTTGTCAAATTTAAACTAGAAACTCCCACTGCTCTTGCTGAAATGGCTTACCATGTCCCGACCCTCATGGTGTAGTCACCTTCAGCAAGGTCCCTCCATTAGTCAAGTTGCTGCAAAAAGGAACAAACATGGTTAGAGGCTCCAGAATCAACAATCCAGGTGGATTTATCATCATCTACTAATAGAGATTCGATAATGATTAAATCATATTTACATGTATCTTTTTTCTCATTCAGCTCAGCAAGGTATTTAGGACAATTCCTTTTCCAATACTCGTTCTTATTACAATGGAAACACTTTTGAAAAGCGGTAAATATATCAATATTTACCGCTCCATTGACTTAATATTTTGTATAGTTTCTTGAGTTTTGTGAATATTTTGTAGATAAATAAGGTTTCAGGACTCATTGGAATCAAATCAGGGCCAAAACAGTGAAAAATTGACAAAAAGGGCAAAATCGTCATATCGGAGTCGTGACGCGCATCACCTCTGCATCGCCACCGCTAATGTGCGTCGAACACATGTCAAAATCAGAGAAGCTTGCTATCATGAGCACTTACAAACATGTGCCTGCCATGTGTCAACATCACAATATTCTCGCTAACGTGTGCCGAACACATGTCAGCATCACATGCTGCCGATAATACACATCATTGCTGACATCAGCGTCACGACGCGTAAAACTTTTTCGCATCACGACGCCGAGCCAATAATTCTGCCGACAGCCACATATCATCATCTCCAGAAATTGCATGCCACGCGTCAACAATCAATGGAGCGTCGCGATGAGTAATGTTCCACGCGTCGCGACGTGCATGACCAAACTTTGCCTATAAATTGAGGCCGAAATCAGAATTCCAATTCATACATTCTTCTGCGGATTTCCTTAAGATTACTAAGAAGATTGTATCTTATTTGTTTATTTACAACTTTCTGTATATAATTTAATTTTTTTAATTTTACGCAATAGTTCTTTCTTTACTTTACTTTTCAGTCTTTATTTTTACTTTTCAGTATGAGGAGGTAACTCCCCTCTTCTGGGGTGAAAGGTTAAGCTTTTATTACTAATATTTAGATTAATCTCCCTTAATTATAATATATAAACTATTTTTATTACCTGACTTAATGGGATACTGCCTTTATGGTCGGTTGGAATTAATCATAAATCTGACTTAATCAGGATACCGCCTATATGGTCAGTTGGTAATATCATGAAAATTTTATATATTATAATAAGGGAGATATCTAAAATAAAAGTAATAAAAGTGGATCCTCTAACCCCAACATTTTCTTTATTACTTTATTTATCTTTTTAATTTACAGCTACTTTATGTCATTTTCTTTATTTATGTTTTTACTAGTCCTAGATATGTGTTGTAACTAAATACCATATCTGGGGTTGTGATGAATTCCAATATCACCAGTTTATAAGGGGTTATTTTATGTTTTGAGTAATATAAAGGTTTATTTATTGAGCCTTAAGCTTAATGCTTCTTGTTAACTGGCCACTAATAAGATTGATTTGGCAAACTTAAAATGAACTTGGAAAAGAGATTTTAGGTTTCAGCCTTAGACTAAATAGCTCACGATCTCGCCTTGGGGCAAGAGACTCTTAGGTAGATTTCCTTCCAAGATGGGAATATACCTATCGAGCGGGGGTAGCCATAATTGGAACTTAATCTTAATGAATTCAGGTAACTTGGTTAACATAGGAATATGATTAATTTGGTTATACTGGGTATTTGCATCTGACCATCGGAAGAGGGTTTTTGCATAAATTCGTGTTCCAGGTTAATAAATCGATATATTGCACAAATGTGAGATAACACTTCATCTTTAAAAAGATATTGGAAGGATTCACAACCCTAGATAGTTTAATAATATTGAATTTTCCATTCATTTACATTCACACTGTTTTATTTACTTGTTTTAGTTTAAAATCACCATCCTATCAACAAACCAATCTATTAGGTACTCGTAAATATTTAACTTCATATATTGATAGTATAGGTATTAAGTCCTCGTGGGATCGATACATTTTATACTACTTGAGCGATACGTGCGCTTGCGTTACGTGAGTTATTTCACCAGCCAATTTTTTGGTGCCGTTGCCGGGGATTTATTTATTTTTCACTATTAATTTTAGGGTTAGATACTTTTACTTGTGTCTGATTTATTTTTATTTATTATTTCTATTTGCTTGTGTTTCCGGTTCTTAGACACTACATGAGAAGAACCAGAAGCTTTGAAATCTGCCGCTTGACCCAGAAATTGAAAGCACCATCAGACAGATGAGAAGGGAAAGACGAGAAGGTCAAGAAGCATTCATCAACATGGAACCTGAACCTTTGGAAGTTGCACCACAAAATCCTATTCGAGACAGAACTATTTCGGTGGTTAACGGCTTCATTTCATGCATTGTATTTCCTCCCTTACCAGCAAATGAGTGTGACATCAAAACATGAATTCAATTGATACAACAATCAATACAGTTTGAGGGGAATGTAACTGAATATCTTAATGCCCAAATAAGCAACTTCCTGGAAGTTTGCGGCACATTCAATTACAACCGAGCAGCACAAGAAGTAATGAGACTGTGTGTATTTGTTGGATAATATGACCCATAGCGTCACTATTTGTACAGATCACGGTGTTGCTGTACAAATTAACTATGTGACAAGGAAATTGCACTCTCATCATTTGTGATTAGATCACCATAGATGTATAAATGAAGAGAGGTCCATATGATTAGTCCTGGATTGAGATGATATGAGACAGTATCAATCCCCGAAGGATTAATCATTAAATATCCCTAGCCGAAGTATTATCGAGACTGGACATCGATAATGCGGAATAGGCTAGTATTGCACTTGTGCGCGTTGTGAGGGCACAACGGATCATAGTTCTCATATATTAAGTATTGGATACTTATGCAAGTGCAATAGGAGGTCGTGTTTCACCGATGGTACGGGAAACAGCTTCGCTCTGGATAGACCCCTCGGAATCCCATTGGTATTATGACTATGTGTCTATGGGAGGCCGAATCGAGGTAGGTGTGTATAGTCTTAACCTGAGACTTGCATCGCTAATACTTGCGATAATCGGTAAACTCTGGTCTTGGTGGTACATGGCTTTAACCGGTTCTGGGTACACCGCTTCTGGGTTTATCAGGGAGTAGTGTATTGGGTGTGATGTCGAGACGGAAGTGTCACTTCAGTCATATTGGAGTAGATGTCACGCAGGATATGGTACTAGTGCTCTTGAGTGTTGCGCAACCAATCGGGATATTGTGACCAGGTCATGTATATCCGATTATAGAGACTATGTTACCAAACATCCGACATGTGTTTCGGACGGGGCAGACACTTATCCAGCCCCAGCCCTAGCACGTGATTATCCGATACTGGGCCGATATACACAATACTACGGTATTCTACGCTTGATACAGATCTATATATTCCTGTAAGAATATTTCTGGAGAATTGGGTAGGCATGGCGCTTTGCTAGAAGCCAACCTTGTCTTGTAAATCGATATAAACGTAGTACGAGGTACTTACGTGTTCGGACAGTCCGACGATCGTATTTACTGCCAACATATCCGGAGATCTCATGGGTCGCTTCCTAAAGATTCACCGATGACGTATTACTCGCACTTTGATTAATCTGGGATTAATTAGAAGAGAGAGATAGAATTAATCTGGGATTAATTCGATGAGAGAGAAAATTAATCTGGGATTAATAGCGGAGATATTTTATCTGGGATAAAATATTAATTAAAGAGAGAGAGAACGATTAATTTGGAATTAATCGATAAAATTAATATATTCGATATATTAATCGAAATTGGATTTCGACGCGGAATTAAAATTAGATTTTAATTCGGGCGAACGAATTAATTTAGAATTAATTCGTTAGCGACGTGAATAGTGAATTCGCTAGGCGTAATCACTTAATTACGACGCGACGGAAAATTCGTTAATTTGGAATTAGCGAACCCGAGCCCGAGAGTGATTGCGAGCGCATTCGCATTTCGAATTCGAGCGCGGCACGCGAGTCACATCAAGCGTCAAATCGATAGTCGCGTCAATCGTCAAATTAATTGTCACTTTGAGTGATGTACTTGACAATATGTCACTTTATTAAAGTGAATAGATGTGATGTGACTTAAAGTTAAAAGTTGAAATGATGGAAAAGCTTTATTGTTTTAACTTTTGACTTTTGAATTAAAAGATAAGATATATATATATTTTATTTATTTTACTTGGTAAATGAAATAAAAATTATATATATTAAAAATCTTTTTTCTCTCTCACACATGCACAGTATACGGTTCTTCATCTCCCTCTCATTTTTCCCTCTTCTTTTTCCCTTCTTCTCTCTCGGCTTCACTGCCGTTTTTGCTCTGGAAAATTTCTGGTTCCACCGAATTTTGAGAAGCAAATTGAAGAAGACTTAGTGCTAGCACACTCTAGGAGTGATACAAAGGTGATAGGGAAACGAATTTGTGAGCATGGAATCTCAAAGCTTGGAGCTTTAATGGAGTTCATGCATGGCCGATTCTTGGAGGTTCAAGGAGGAGCAAAATCGCACAGCCCATTGCAAGGAGAAGCCATTGCCGAGCTGGAGGGAGCTTAAAAACGCACCTTGTTCTTCATCCATCAAAACCGAATTCAATGTGAGTTGATTCGCCACCTCCTTTGATGTATTCATATGTGGTTTTTTTATGCATGATTGTGATCTTGTGGACTTGATTTTAAAAAACATTGGTATCTAGAGCCATTGATGCATGAAAACCGAAATTAGGGTTCTTGAGTAATTTGGGGCTTTTTGATTTTGGCTTGATTATGACAAATTGATTGTTCAATAATGCTTATATATGATCTAATTTGAGATATATGTAATCAATTTGACAAAAAATTGATTGGATTGATTTTCCCCAATTTGCAAATTTTGGTCAAAACTTTAATTTGGGTAAACTCGATTTAGGCATGATTTGGTTGAATTGTTTGATGCATTATGCTTGAATGAGGTTGAATTGAAGTTGTGCATGATCAATTTCAAGAAAATTGGATTAGATCAATTTTCCCCAATTCTTAGGTTGAAATTTGAAACTTGAAATTGGGCAAAATGTGTTTAAGCATGTTTTAATTGAATTGGATGTTTAAGTATGCTTAGAACATGTTTAATTGAGATTGTGTGTGATCAATTTCATGAAATTGGATTGGATTCAATTTTCCCCAAATTGGAAGCTTGGCCGAAAATTGGAAGAAAACCTAATGTCTTGGTAATTTTGTTTTGTTTGATCATTGGATGACTTAAAACAATGGTTAATGTTGTTTTGAAGTTCAATGGATTGAATTTTGATTTGGAACATTTTTCCCTTTTAAAGTGGCTTGGCCGATTTTAAAGAACATGAAATTCTTTGTGATTTTGTTGTTTTAATTCATTGGATGAATTATATTGATTTGGGAAATTATGATTGTGGACTCAATTGGATTGAAACCGAATCGAATTGAAAAACCCTAATTGCCGAGACTTGAAAGCATGTTAATTTGGTTTGATTTTGATTGAATTGTGTTGGACACTATTTGGTTGTTAAAGTGCATGATTAATTAGGCTAATTGATATTTTAGAAATGTTAATTGGGTAATTGATTGTGTATTACACTTAGGTTAATTAATTGTGAAATTTGGAATTTTATAAGTTAATTAATTTGGGCTTGATTTTGGAAATTGGGCTTGTTAGGTTGTAATTGGGCTTTTGGGCTTTGTTGTAACAAAGTTGGGTTTAGGCAAAATTGGTTGGATCCAATTAGGCCCAAAACCGAATCCAAAAGGTCCAATTATGACTTAATGGACCTTAATTATTTAATTGGGCCTAATGGGCCAAAATTAATTTAAAGGCTTATGGGGTAACTCCCGGATTGGATTTTGGTTGTTCGGTTTGACCCGAGTTGACCAAAAGTCCACGCCTATAGAAATTAATTAAAAGCCCATTGGACTTTAATTAAATAAAACATTAGATGTTAATCGGGCTTTGAGACCCGTTGCGATTAAATTTGGAATTTAAGTCGTAAAGGTTCGTTAATAAAAGTGTAATATTTAATTTAGAATTAAATAATGAATTAGAATTAAATACGTATTAAATTGGATTTAATTATTATTTAATTTAATTCGTAGAAATTGTACTTTGAGTACGTGTTTGCAAAACGAGTTTGACTCGAAAAAATCAAATCTTTGTTTGAACATTGGATGATCACTAATATTCAAGATTAATTAATTTGATTGATTGATTGATAACATGCTTGTATGAACACATGGTTGTGATGTTTGAATAATGTATATCGGATGGATATTAGTCGGGGTTGGGCGATTTTGGAAATTGTAATAAATTTGATTTATTAAATTGGACCTGCGTGTCCAGCCTTATCTCCTATTTCTTTGTATTCTCTTCTCACCTATTCCCCTCCATGTAAAAGAGGTTTCTTTAGAAGTGTAGTGTAACGGGTAGAAGTAATACAAGTGCTAGCGGGAGAGAGAAAGTGAGAGATTTGATCTAGGATCAATGTAAAATATCCATCCGCATATCATTATTATTTTATTTCATACTCGCTTTATTATGTGTTTAGAATGCATGCTTAAGGGTGTATGATGATGAGACCTTAACAAAGATAATTAAATTGGTAGCCAATTTGCACGCGAAAAACCCTCGTTAAATATCATGCGTTTTTCCTTCCATTGAGTGATTCTTACTCAAGATCCGAGATTGGCAGGGGTTGTTGGCCAAAGTCAAGCCCTTGTCCATCAAAGATGTGTTTTAATCACGAGGCTTTGTTCCATATCGGTGTCGTGTCCAAGTTGTGGTTTGTTGGCCAAAGTCAAGACCACTTCTTGTCCATTGACATTGATTACGAAGCTTCCATGTCAATGGGTCCGCGCTTGACTGGAATCATTAGGTTTGTTGTGCCAAAGCCAAGGCCTAGTTGATTCAGAGGAAATAGGTTAGGGTATACATTCGATGTATAGGCATATATAAGATATATGTTTGGGACTTGGATGTCCACCTACTGGATCTAGGAGTTGGATGAGATCCAATTGATCTTCGAGATCTACCTAGTTAATTATCATACAATTTGTTGGCCAAAGTCAAGATTGTGTGATATTTAACGGGATCCTAGCCCACTAGGAAACACGGTTTCCCGAGTACTTGACAGAGGGTTAGAGGCTCGACGAAAAATAGTGGGAGGCAAGTATTGAATTTGCAATGCAACATTCGTTCGAATACTCGCTAAACACGCTCATTTATTTTATTTCGTCATTAGATTAAATATTAGTTAGACTAATATTTAAATTGTTGTTTTAATAAACAGTTGGACTGTATTATACTTGATTATATATAATTGGATTATATTAATCAATATATTTGAATTAATTAATTTCAGTTTACAGTTGATTTTATAATTGGATTATAGTAATCAATGTAATTGAGGTTAATTAATTTGGATATATTTGATTATATAGTTGGACTATTATAATCATTATAATATATAAAGTACCACTAATCGTTGATTAAATAGTTGGACTATTGTAATCAAGATAAATTGAAAAGTTGGATATTTAAAATATAATCTAGGATTAAAATATTTTAAATGATTTAATTTTCAAATTGGGAATAAATAATAGTTACTTTATTTGATAAAATAACTCATTATACTTAAGCCCAAAATTAAGCAAGATAAGTAGAGCATAAAATCTTTGGAAGATTTTTGTGATGATGACTTTAATGCTTAATTTAATATACTTGTCATAAATCTATTTTTGGATTTAAGAAGTATTAAAATTGCAATTTATAATTCTTGGAGAATTAATTGGCTATTCATGTAAAGTCAAAGTTTGCAATTGGGCATGTAGCACGAGGTGCACATTCCTTTCAATATTCTAAAAACCAAGGCTTGGCCTAAGGTTCCTAAAATATTAAAAGGATAATTGACATATCCCAAAGTGACTACCATTTGGATATGGAAGACACGAAGGAATTAAAGAAGGGCGAGGCTCTAACTTTAAAAATGTTTGTCTAAGTTATGTTCACAGCTAGTATTGAAATTAGATTTTAAATACTTAGTGTGGTACATAAAATATATGTATTCAGAATCTGCTTTGAGCAGGATACTGACTTCAAGCTGAGATTGCTCTGCGAATCGGAAACGGGACGAAAGTCGCTGTTTCGACCGTAGATACCTAAGTTTAGGAACTACCCTTCGGGTATGTACTTGAATTAGGAACTGTTATAATGTAACTAGTTTGACTAGAGACATTATCTCTTTATCAGTGTTTAATCCGTTGCGGATAAAACCTTTATATTATAGAACACTGAGTGTTTTATTATATAAAGATGATACTGAGATAAATATATTAGATATAAATAACAGAATTTATATTTTGAATATAAATAAAAATCTCAAACATATAAATTGACAAATAAATAGCTCAAATTGATTTGATCAATAGAGACTTATTTGTGGCATTGTTGTCTAGGACACAATTTAATTAGACTCGTATATCCACACTTTTGAAGAGTGGATACTAGGACTGATTTGACTATTCAAATAAGGTCTGCGAATCTAGTTTATTAGGTAAAATACCTAAAATACTATTTGCTTGGTAATAGTGTTAGTGCCACCGATCTGTTAGCCCTATCATGGTGGTGAAGTAAGTGGGCCCATATCTAGCTAGGCTAGATGTGAACATGAATATTTCGTGACCTTAACGGATGTGGCATCACGTTATGGTTATGTGTTTCTTTTGAAGAACACAAATCAGAAACTTTAAAGTTTCGACACGAAATACATAAACAGATCGGCTATAGTATTATTCCGCCACGGTAAGACCGTAATGGAAAATACTTAAGCAGTAAGTTTCGAACATACATGAAAGAGTACGGTATTCTTTCATATGAGGACTCCTCCCGAGACACGTCAGTTAGACGATGTGTCCGAACAGGATTAACCGAATTTTGTTAGACATAATAAGATTAATCACGAGTCGCTCTGAGCTACCATTTCCTTCCAAAGATATGTATTATCAGTGCAAAACTTATTTAGAATAAGGTTCCATATAAATCTGTTTGACAGATATCGTATAGGATATGAACAGGAAAGAAACGAGGTTTCTCATTCCTGACAATTTGGGTATGCTAGGCATAACGTTTGGATGATACCAAACTAAGGACCCAAATTGGATAAGTGCCAATATAGGTTATCCTATGGAAACCATAAGTATAGTACTTATACATCTCACTAGAGAACAATTAGATTGTTGCTCTCCATGCGGTTTTCCTAAGAGGAATACCGATATGCAGTGGTAAGTGGGAGGATAGTATAACTCGATGAAAATCGGAGTAATACTATTCTAGGCACTGAATCTTAATGGAACATATATAGTTCATCAAGGATGAAACTATACCATTAATCTTCGAATACACAAGAACAAAGGAAGTGATACGAGGTATCGACTCCCTATTATGACAAAGTGTCATGAGTCCGAACTGGACTCCATGTATATCAATATGTTTGGATTAGAAGCAAGCATAAGGTTCTTGGAAATGACGTTTTGACTCAAAACGAAATAATTCTTGTGTATATAAGGAGGTTAGTGGGAGAGGGCACTGACAATGAAATTCCCATAAAACACCGGTGAAAGCTTGGCTTTCATAAGAAATTCTCCGTAGAATTCTGGGAGTAACAACCTTTATTCAAGGAATAAAGATCTACTGGACTAGATTTGAGTTGGTAACACTCTCTGAGAAATTGTACATTTAAAATGTACTTGTATGGTGTCTCATACGCTTTGAGCATATGGAGTCACAATCGGGTCAATCCAAGTGATAGTCACTGGATTGAAGATTAAGAACATCTGTTAGTATCTAGAGAACTAAAGATGTTTGTCTTAAACTATGGAGATGGAGAACTTGAAGTGACTGGGATCACTGTGCTGCAAGTTTCCAAACCGTAAATACTGCGTAACGGTACTATAAGTTTGAACACTGGGACAGTGAGCTGGAAATCTTCCGAGCAAGATAACTGTTGCCGAATTAACAACAATTGCGGATTATTGCTGCAGCTGAGGCAGCAATAGAAGCCATTTGGATCGATAATAAATCTAATTAGATTAGATATAGTTCTGTTAGCAGCTGAGCTAGGCGTCAGCACAGGCTAAAGAATTAAAGGTCTCATCGACGATCCAGATATATACTTCTATATCATCTGATTCGTTCGGATCATACATCGTGGCGATGTGATGATCGTGTAAATCGCGTCAGACGATAATTAAGCAAATCCGCTGACGAAAACCTTTCCTCAGCAATTTGAGCGAATTGTACATAGTTCGAGTGTTAGACACTCGAGTGACTGGCTATGTGCCAAGTGGGAGATTGTTGGATAATATGACCCATAGCGTCACTATTTGTACAGATCACGGTGTTGCTGTACAAATTAACTATGTGACAAGGAAATTGCACTCTCATCATTTGTGATTAGATCACCATAGATGTATAAATGAAGAGAGGTCCATATGATTAGTTCCTGGATTGAGATGATATGAGACAGTATCAATCCCCGAAGGATTAATCATTAAATATCCCTAGCCGAAGTATTATCGAGACTGGACATCGATAATGCGGAATAGGCTAGTATTGCACTTGTGCGCGTTGTGAGGGCACAACGGCATAGTTCTCATATATATAAGTATTGGATACTTATGCAAGTGCAATAGGAGGTCGTGTTTCACCGATGGTACGGGAAACAGCTTCGCTCTGGATAGACCCCTCGGAATCCCATTGGTATTATGACTATGTGTCTATGGGAGGCCGAATCGAGGTAGGTGTGTATAGTCTTAACCTGAGACTTGCATCGCTAATACTTGCGATAATCGGTAAACTCTGGTCTTGGTGGTACAGGGCTTTAACCGGTTCTGGGTACACCGCTTCTGGGTTTATCAGGGAGTCGTAGTGTATTGGGTGTGATGTCGAGACGGAAGTGTCACTTCAGTCATATTGGAGTAGATGTCACGCAGGATATGGTACTAGTGCTCTTGAGTGTTGCGCAACCAATCGGGATATTGTGACCAGGTCATGTATATCCGATTATAGAGACTATGTTACCAAACATCCGACATGTGTTCGGACGGGGCAGACACTTATCCAGCCCCAGCCCTAGCACGTGATTATCCGATACTGGGCCGATATACACAATACTACGGTATTCTACGCTTGATACAGATCTATATATTCCTGTAAGAATATTTCTGGAGAATTGGGTAGGCATGGCGCTTTGCTAGAAGCCAACCTTGTCTTGTAAATCGATATAAACGTAGTACGAGGTACTTACGTGTTCGGACAGTCCGACGATCGTATTTACTGCCAACATATCCGGAGATCTCATGGGTCGTTCCTAAAGATTCACCGATGACGTATTACTCGCACTTTGATTAATCTGGGATTAATTAGAAGAGAGAGATAGAATTAATCTGGGATTAATTCGATGAGAGAGAAAATTAATCTGGGATTAATAGCGGAGATATTTTATCTGGGATAAAATATTAATTAAAGAGAGAGAACGATTAATTTGGAATTAATCGATAAAATTAATATATTCGATATATTAATCGAAATTGGATTTCGACGCGGAATTAAAATTAGATTTTAATTCGGGCGAACGAATTAATTTAGAATTAATTCGTTAGCGACGTGAATAGTGAATTCGCTAGGCGTAATCACTTAATTACGACGCGACGGAAAATTCGTTAATTTGAATTAGCGAACCCGAGCCCGAGAGTGATTGCGAGCGCATTCGCATTTCGAATTCGGCGCGGCACGCGAGTCACATCAAGCGTCAAATCGCTAGTCGCGTCAATCGTCAAATTAATTGTCACTTTGAGTGATGTGACTTGACAATATGTCACTTATTAAAGTGAATAGATGTGATGTGACTTAAAGTAAAAGTTGAAATGATGGAAAAGCTTTATTGTTTTAACTTTTGACTTTTGAATAAAAAGATAAGATATAATATATTTTATTTATTTTACTTGGTAAATGAAATAAAAATTATATATATTAAAAATCTTTTTTCTCTCTCACACATGCACAGTATACGGTTTCTTCATCTCCCTCTCATTTTTCCCTCTTCTTTTTCCCTTCTTCTCTCTCGGCTTCACTGCCGTTTTTGTGGAAAATTTCTGGTTCCACCGAATTTTTGAGAAGCAAATTGAAGAGATAGTGCTAGCACACTCTAGGAGTGATACAAAGGTGATAGGGAAACGAATTGTGAGCATGGAATCTCAAAGCTTGGAGCTTTAATGGAGTTCAGCATGGCCGATTCTTGGAGGTTCAAGGAGGAGCAAAATTGCACAGCCCATTGCAAGGAGAAGCCATTGCCGAGCTTGGAGGGAGCTTAAAAACGCACCTTGTTCTTCATCCATCAAAACCGAATTCAATGTGAGTTGATTCCGCCACCTCCTTTGATGTATTCATATGTGGTTTTTTTTATGCATGATTTGTGATCTGTGGACTTGATTAAACTCAACAGTATTCCCATATTCCTTGAAAGAAAGAGCTAAGGCTTGGCTACATTCACTACCAGCACGTTCCATCACAACTTGGAACACTCTAGCCACCAAATTCCTTGCAAAATATTTTCCCCCTGCCAGAACTGCAAAGTTGAGGAATGACATTACACCCTTCGTACAACATGACTCAAAATCCCTCTGCGAAGCTTGGGAAAGATACAAGGAGTTGCTCAGGAAATGTCATCACAAAGAGATTTTAAAGTGGCTACATGTCCAAACCTTCTACAATGGTCTTTCTGGTCTGCTGAGAACCACAATTGATGCTGCTGCTGGAAGAGCTTTAATGGAAAAAGGAGAAGATCAGACTTAAGACTTAATTGAAGAAATGGCCAACAATAATTTTTTGTGGCCAACAGAAAGAATTATGATTCAATGAATAGCAGGAATCCTCAAAGTCGGAGCAACACAACAATGAATGTTAAGCTGGAGCAGATGTGCAAATGCTTGGAAATACTTAGCACACAAGTGGTAAACAACGCCAGTTCCATAAGTTCACCATATGGAGGAGCACCAGAGGCAAATCAACATGATGAGATGGTGAATTATGTCAATAATTTCAACAGACAGGGGAACAATACATATTCCAATACCTACAACCCATGGTGGAGGAATCATCTCAATTTCACATGGAGCAACAATTCAGGGTAAAAGAACAATCCACCACCCAGATTCCAACAGTAAAATAAAGGCAAGAAGTATGAAAAAGAACCAGAAATAAAAGAATTGATTGCAGAGATGTTCAAAAAGCAAGAAGCCAAGTACGATGCTATGTTTCAAGCCTAAGCAACATTCAATCAAAGCCAATCAGCATCTATAAAGGTATTGGAAAATCAAATAGGACAACTGGCCAATGTTCAGAGCTACAGACCGTAAGGTACCTTTCCTAGCAACACAGAACCAAATCCAAGGAACCGAGGGATGGTGCAATATCAAACAATTACTTTAAAAAGCGGTACTGTGATAAAAAAGATGTTGGAGTCAAGGCTATTGTTGAGGAAGTTCCAAAAAAAGCAGCGAAGCAAACCCATAGATGGAGGACAAAGAGATAAAAGAAAATGATCAAGAAAGATTCACTCCACCTCCACATTTTCCACAGCGTCTCCAGAAAAATAAATTGGACAAGAAGATTGCTCGATTCCTTGAAATCTTCAAAAGCTGCATATCAACATTCTATTTGCAGAAGCGTTGGAACAAATGCCCAACTATGTCAAATTCATGAAAGACATTCTTTCACGAAAGCGGAGATTGGGAGATTACGAGACAATATCATTGACAGAAGAATGCAACGCCATCATTCAGAGGAAGCTTCCCCCAAAGTTGAAAGATCCTGGCAGTTTCACCATCTTTTTAGGAGAACATTACTTCGTTAAGGTACTGTGTGATTTAGGTGCTAGCATTAACTTGACGACTTTGTCTATTTACAGGAAACTACAGATTGGAGAAGCAATGCCAACCTCAATTACTCTGCAGCTTGCTGACAGACCGCTCATATTTCCGAGAGGTGTAGTGGAAGATGTATTGGTTGAAGTCGACAAATTCATTTTCCCTGCAGATTTCATTATCCTTGACATAAAAGAAGACAAATATGTACCCATCATCCTCGGGAGACCATTCTTGGCTACAGGTTGAACTGTTATTGATGTACAAAAAGGAGAACTAAGCACGAAAGTACATGACCAAGAAGTTACATTTATTGTTTTCAAAGCCATGAAATTCCATAATGATGAAAATGAATAGGAATGTTTCAGAATTGATGTTTTAGATAGTATCATCCAGAATATTGATGCAATGGAACTTTCCACGGATAAACTTGAGGCTTGCATCACCAACATAACTAACAACGAGTTAGATGATGAAATTCTGGAATGTATCAACTATCTTGACAAACCCTTTCGCTTCAAATCAACACCACATGTGGAAAGTTTGGAACTACCGAAAAATGAGCGAATCAAACCTTCGATTGAAGAACCACCGCAGCTGGAACTAAAGCTACTTCAGAGCTATCTCAGGTATGCATTCTTATGAAACTCTTCTGATTTACCTGTGATTATTTCTTCGTTGCTAACAATTGAGAAGGAAGATAATTTGCTGAAAGTGTTACGAGAACACAAGAAAGCCATTGCCTGGACTATTGCAGACATTTGAGGCATTAGTCTATCATTTTGCATGCATAAAATTCTGATGAACGACGAGTATAAAGCCACAGTGGAGCATCAACGGAGACTAAATCCAATCATGAAGGAAGTTGTGAAGAAAGAAATTATCAAGTGGTTGGATGCCGACATCATCTACCCCATCTCTGACAGCACGTTGGTGAGTCTTATGCAATGTGTGTCAAAGAATAGAGTATGCATGAACAAAAAATAATTTATATATTATATTAACCCTCTCCCACGTAAACACAAGTCACAAACAAACACCAACACCCATGCAAACCCATGCCACACCCATAAACCACCAATGCCGTCTCTCTCTCTCTCACTCCAAAAAATAAGCCATATAAACCCTAGATACCTCACGTAGGAAGGGGACCTTCACGCCTCACTGCACTCTCTCTCGGCCATTCTCAAAACCCAGCGCCTCTCTCTCTCCTGAAAAAACCCTTAAAACAAACCACTCCACTCACCAACTTGCACTAGCCACTAACCACACTCCAATCAATGCACCTACTCCCTTAAACCTCTCCACTATAAACGACAAACCCTAGGCACGTCCCTCGGGTGGGTTCTCTACGCACGCCTCAACCCTTAAAGCATACCACTCAGCCCCTCCATCTCTCTCAACCCTCACTCTCGGCAATACTGCCCTTCATCAACTCCTTCACGCTACTCACACTGATTCACGCCAATAAAAAAAAAGGAAACCCTAAACTCTCCTCTCTTATCTTCATCATCAACTCACGCATATATTCACACAGCTCGGGTACAACACATATTGCCTCCTTCAACACTCACCTCACGCCATCAGCCTTCATCCATCATCCCCTCTTTCACGCCCATACACTGCTACATATCCCTCCAGACCACACGTATCCTCCTATCTCTTCTCTCATTCACGTAAGCAGCCTCTAACCCTCATGTAACAAGACATTGCCCTAACCAGCCCCTGTCAATGCCTCAAATCCTCATCATCAACCCTTAAGTATCAATGCCCATTCGGCAAGCCTTCATCACGTAACAACCCCCTCCAACTCAGCCACCAACTGTTGGACAATTATGACCCATAGCGTCACTATTTGTACAGATCTCGGTGTTGTTGTACAAATTAACTATGTGACAAAGGAGATTGCACTCTTATCATTTGTGATTAGATCACCTTGACAATGATGATTAGTGCCTTGATTGAGAATGATATGAGACAGTATCAGTCCACGAAGGCAGAATCATTAAATATCCCTAGTCAGAGAATTGTCGAGATTAGACATCGATAAATGCGTAAAAGACTAGTATGACACTTGTGCGCGTTGTGAGGGCACAACTGCATAGTTCTCGTATATTTGGGTATAGGATACTCATGCAAGTGTAATAGGAGGTTGTGTTTCACCGTGTTGGATAATATGACCCATAGCGTCACTATTTGCACAAATCATTGTGTTGTTGTAGCAAATTAACTATGTGACAAGGAAATTGCACTCTCATCATTTGTGATTAAATCACCATAGATATATAAATGAAGAGAGGTCCATATGATTAGTTCCTGGATTGAGATGATATGAGACAATATCAGTCCACGAAGGATTAATCATTAAATATCCCTAGCCAGAGTATTATCGAGACAGGACATCGATAATGCGGAATAGGCTAGTATTGCACTTGTGCGCATTGTGAGGGCACAACGGCATAGTTCTCATATATTTAAGTATTGGATACTTATGCAAGTGCGATAGGAGGTTGTGTTTCACCGATGGTACGGGAAACAGCTTCGCTCTGGATAGACCCCTCGGAATCCCATTGGTATTATGACTTTGTGTCTATGGGAGGCCGAAATCAAGGTAGGTGTGTATAGTCTTAACCTAAGACTTGCATCGCTAATACTTGCGATAATCGGTAGACTTTGGTCTTGGTGGTACAGGGCTTTAACCGGTTCTGCGTACACCACTTCTGGGTTTATCAGAGAGTCTGACCGGCGTAAACACACACGTATAACGCAAGCGTACGTATCGTTCAAGTAGTATAAAAAGTATCGATCCCACGAGGACTTAAAATCTTATCTATTAATTTTTATGAGGTCAAATGATTACTAATATCTATCAGGTTGTTTGATTGATTTGAAATGACGACGATTCTAAATTTAAAGGCAAGTAACTAAAATTGGTTGAAAAGATATTTTGAGAAAATTCACTATTAAAACTATCTAGGGTTGTGATTTATTCCAATATTATTTAAAGATGAAGTGGTTATCTTATAATTGGGTAAAATATTGATTTATTAACCTGGAACACTAAATTATGTAAAAGCCTCTTCCGATGGTCAATTACAAATATCCAATTTAACCTAATTAAACCATATGTCTATGTCAATCAAATTAACTAGATTCATTAAGTTCAAGTTCCAATTATGGCTACCCCCGCCCAACAGGTATATTCCTATCCTGTAAGGAAATCTATTAAAGGGTTATCTATCCTCAAGGAAGATCGTGGGTTATTGAGTCTAAGGTCTTAAACCTAAAATCCCTATGTCTAGTTCATTTTAAGTTTACCTTATCAATTTTATTAGTGGCCAGTTAATAAAAAGCATTAAGATTAAGACTCAATAATAAATCTTTATATTACCCAATTATAATTTAACCCTTATAGACCGGTGATATTGGATTTCATCACAACCCTAGATTACTAACTTAGTTATGACACATAGCTAGGGCTTGTAAAACTTAAAAGACATAAAATGAAAATGCTGAAAAGTAATTGCGATAAGTAAAATGCTGAAAAGAAAATTACAAATGAAATAAAATGCTAAGGCAAAAGGGTTTACTTTTACTATTACTAATTTAGATATCTCCCATAAAATAATATATAAACTGTGATAATATTTTACCAACCGACCAATCTGGCGGTATCCTGATTAAGTCAAATTAAGTCCAACCAGCCATATAGGTGGTAATATTTGTCCATAATCCAGCCATAAAGGCGGTCCAAAATAAATTTACCAACCGACCAATATAGCGGTATTCCTTGATTAATCAGGTTCAAACCAACAGAAAATAAATTTACCAACCGACCAATATAGCGGTATTCCTTGATTAGTCAGGTTTAAACCAGATTAAAATTAAATTACCAACCGACCAATATAGCGGTATTCCTTTATTAATCAGAATTTTAAATAGTAAATATATTATTTTTAAGGGAGATTAATCTAAATAGCAATAGTAAAATAATTACCTTTCACCCTAACATAGGGAGTTACCTCCGCATAGTGAATAGTAAAAACTGTAAAATAAAGAAAGTAAATTATTATTATTACAGAACGTAATTAAAATTTACAAAACTAAATTAAAAGAAATTTAGAGAGAGAAACACTCCCTAATTACATAGAAGAAGTGAGAGAATGGTGTACTAAAAACTGAAAATTCGCGCTCTATTTATAGGAAAATTTTTCACTGTTCGCGCACTGTTCGCGCGTCGCGACGCTGGATTCGTCGACGTGGCACAATGAGAAGGCGACACGTAGCAAGGCGGCTGACTGTTCACGCGACACGTGTCAAGGCGGCTAATTCTCAATTATTGTGATGACGTCATACTGACGTGGCGATGACGTGGCGATGAGGTGGCGCTGACGTGGCGCTGACGTGGCGAAGACGCGTGTTGCAATTTTCGGCACAATAGGATTTCGACACGTGGCGACACGTGTCGCGTTGTGATTGGCTGAGGCTGACGTGGCAAGTTGACTTCGTTGACCTTGTGACGTGGCTGATGACGAGGCGTGACACATGGCGAAGTTGACTCGTTGACCGCTGACATGGCTGATGACGAGGCGACACGTGTCAAGTCTGAGTGTTGGCAGCATATGATGATGACACGTGGCACGGCGCATGTTAGCAGATGGGATGTGATGGTGACACGTGGCACGGCGCATTTTAGCAAAGTCAAAACTTCTCAAATTGTTGACCGTTGACCAGGCGCATGTTAGCAGATTCGGCGCATGTTGGGCGTCGCGGCGCGCAGTGTTCCAGCATCGCGACGCGCAAAAGACGAAAATATCCCTGTTGACGCATTTTTGTCCGGTTTTGCCCCAAATTGCCTCCAGTGCTGTCCAAACTTTATTTATCTGCAAGATAACAATAAAACACATCAAAACGTTCATAAAACTCAAGAAACTATACCAAATATTAAGTTAAATGAGTGGGAAATAGTGATATAAATACCACTCATCACACCCCCAAACCTAACATTTTGCTAGTCCTCGAGCAAAATACAAAATAAAATAACATAACAAAATTTAACTAAGCCATTTTCGTAGGGATCATGGTTGCATTTAGCATATGCAACAAGCCTTTAAACCCCTAGGGTCCCTAGTGGACGAGTTGTAGTCTCGTGAGGGTTTACAGCAATGATACCCACAAACATTTTACAAAAGTAAAAAGGTATTAAAACTAATGCACACAAAAGCAAAAAGACAAGCGAAAAGAGAATAAAGAAAGTTAGTGACTAATCAGGTGAAAATTCTACTCCAAGTTACTAGTTGTTTTGTTTCTTTCTAAATTACCGAATAAGTAAATTCTCCGTTTATTTTTACCATTCTCCATATACACAGCCAACAAAATATTAATCAACTCATTTTTGCCCACAACAGTCATAAGTGCAGTTGATAAGAGAGTAATATTTTTGTCCTAAAGTTCTATCAGATTTCACACCTTTTTGTAGCAATGGAATAATTTTCTGATTTTTTTTTTCTTTTGATTTTTTTATTTATATACAATACCTTCCGTCTATGTAGCGAGCTTTGGGTCGGTGGCTCCCAAACCAGTTGGCTTTAGGGCACCAGGTGTTAAGACACCCCTACGAACTTAATTACTCAGACTTCAAATATATATATATTTTTGCAGCATCTTCGATCCATGTAGCGAGCTTTGGGCCAATGACTCCCAAACCAGTTGGTTTTAGGGCACTAGGTATTAAAACACCCTTACAGACTTAATAACTCGGATCTCGGACGATTTTTTTTTTTTTTTTTTTTACTCCATCACTATTTAGAGATGCTTCTTCAATTTAAACTTATAGCACGGAATATTACAAACTTTTCAATTTTAGCTCATGTCCGTATGTTTCCATGTAAGTTCATAATACCTGTCAACTGAACATATGAAGATCCATTTTAGTCAGATTTATGGAGAATTCACAAATTAAATAATTTAAAAGGAAATAAACAAAAATTAACTTGTTTCGAAATAAATGGTTTGAGATACGTCTCAGGAGTGAAAACTCCTTACTCAGCTACCTCTCACCAATTTCACCTTTTTAGTCAAAATAAAAACACAAAAATGAAAAATATTTTTGTAATTTTTGAAAAATTTTAAATTTTTTTTGTATTTTTCGAAAAATTTTGGACTAAAAACAAGGTACTAATCAACTAAATCCCTCCCCCAAACCTAAATGAGACATTGTCCCCAATGTCTTAAACAGTAAAAGGAGAGTTAGAAGGTTGTACCTGGTTAGCTGAAATCTACAGGAAATTAAAGGTTAAGATCCAGATTAACCCGACGTCTCTTACCACGATCGTCCCCAGACCAATTTATCTTTGAAATGATAGGGTCAATTTGTGGTTCATAGGCTATGAGTTGGTCTATTAGATCCGGAGCAAGTCTGGCAGTGAAGAGGAGTTCTTTCATAGGTTTTGACACGAACCCATTTCTCCGAGCATCATCAAGAAACACACAAAGAAAATCATAAAATCCATCAACGTTGAGTAGTCCAAGCGGTTTCTGGTGTATGTTCAGGTTCGCCCAAGATAGTGCAATAAAAATTTCCTCCAATGTACCCAAACCACCTGGCAAAGCAATAAAAGCATCAGCACGGTTAATCATTTCTACCAAACGTTCAGACATACCTGATACGATTAGTTCCTCTCCGTTTGATGATCCAATAAGATTTGCCTCTGCCAAGGGTTTTGGGATGATTCCCAAAACGTGACTGCCTCCTTCTTGTACGGCTTTTGAAACGATCCCCATAAGTCCAAGATTTCCTCCGCCATATATTAAGTGCATATTCCTTGCAGCTAATACTCGACCCAACTCTTTTGCTGCTTCTATGTATTGTGGTTTAGTACCAACACTACTACCGCAAAACACACAAATGTTTTCAACTCGTCTTCTTGAGGTGGCTTCCATTTTTCTATGTATTTTTTCTCAACTCTGGATGACTTCAAAGGTACAATGATGAGTTGAATTTATAATACCTGAAAATGGGTGAGTAAAAATAGCACAAGTATCTTCCAAATGACGATTAGTACAACAATAGATCGTGATAGTCAAAAAGGTATGGATCCTGTCGGAGAAATAAAGAAAATAACAAAACAAATCACATATATTAGGAAAAGACAAAGAGATATAATATGTACAAGAAAAGTAACGGCTTGATTGACATCTATGTGTCAGGGACAGCTTCCCATCCAATTTTCTTATAAATTGGCAAACAGGTCTTTTGAGTCAGATTCCAAGACTTAACTGTTGTCTTTCTTTTTGATATTGTGTATGTAATCTGCGAAAGTCTATGTGAACATATCCACTGGGATGCGTCTCAAGAGTTAAGATATATCATCTAAAGACTCTTACTCAAGCCATTCCTAATGAATTTAATTTTATCTTCGCGATTAACAGACACCATTCCTAAAGAATGACAACGAGTATTGCAATTCCAACGTGCACATTTGTAACAAACACCCATTTGCTTAGCTCTTCGTTTCTTTGCATAGGTGCTTCTTCCAAAACCAGGCAGATGTGAAATAAAAGAATCAGAGGATTCACCTGCCAATCGGACTCGTGCTTCAATTACCCACGAATGTCATTGGGCACACCATGTATTGTCAGTAGTCTCATCCGTTCCAAGCGAGCTTTGTAGACTTTCAGAGATTTTTGAGGGAGAGAAGGAAATTGCTTGTGAAGATTTGTAAGAGCTTCTTCCATCTTGCAATGACTAAATCTGCAAAAACTAAACACACGAAATTAAATCACACCAAATTACAATATATACAAAGATTGCATGGGTTGCCTCCCTCCCTGCGAGCGCTAAGTTTAATCGTCGTCAGCTAGACGTGACTTTTCGAACGTTTATGCTGGATCTGAAAGTGTGACACTTTCTTTTTGTCGCTCAAATGATTCTCCCCAGTAGTGCTTGACACGCTGACTGTTAACTTTGAATGTGTTTGTTGGTATTAGGATCCAATAATTCAACAGCTCCATATGGTAAAATCTGAGTGATCACAAATGGTCCGGACCATCTAGATTTTAACTTTCCAGGGAAAAGTTTTAACCTCGAGTTGTACAACACACCCTGCTGCCTTGGTTCCAATTGTCTGTGCACTATTTTTCGGTCATGCCATTTTTTAGTCTTTTCTCTTTGTATAATTTGGCATTCTCATAAGCCTGTAGCGAAATTCCTCCAATGCATTGAGTTGGTGAAGTCTTTTCTCTCCTGCAGCTTGTGAATCAAGATTCAGTTTCTTCAGTGCCCAGTACGCCTTGTGTTCAAGTTCAACTGGCAGATGGCATGCTTTCCCAAACACCAATCGATATGGGGACATACCAATGGGTGTCTTGTAAGCTGTTCGGTAGGCCCATAATGCATCATCCATTTTTGTAGACCAGTCCCTCCTTGTTGATCCAACGGTTCTTTCTAGGATTCTTTTGATCTCCCTGTTTGAAACTTCAACCTGTCCATTTGACTGTGGATGGTAAGCTGTGGCAATCTTTGAGTAACTCCATATTTGGATAGGAGTGCATCAAGTATCTGTTGCAAAAATGTGAGCCACCATCGTGATAATTGCCCGAGGTGTTCCGAATCGAGTGAAAATGTTCTTTTTCAGGAATTTGATCACCACTTTGGAATCATTGGATGGCAGTGCAATTGCCTCAACCCATTTGGAGACGTAGTCTACAGCAACCAGAATGTACATGTTTCCAAATGATGGAACAAATGGTCCCATGAAATCAATACCCACACACATCGAATATCTCCACTTCCAGAATGTTTTGCAATGGTCCTTCATTTCTTCTTGAAATATTCCCTGTTCTCTGGCACCTGTCACATTGAAAAGCAAAAAAATATAAGCATCTTTAAAAAGTGTGGGCCAGAATAAACCTGATTGAAGGACTTTGGCTGCAGTTTTGTTTCCACTGAAGTGTCCGCCGTATGGTGATGAATGACAGTGTTGCAAAACACTGTTGACTTCCTCCTGTGGAACACACCGTCTCAGTAATTGATCAGCACATCGTTTAAACAGGTACGGTTCATCCCAGACATAGTGCTTGACTTCTTTGAAAAACTTCTTCCGTTGCTGAGTTGTCCATTCCAACGGCCATTTTCCTGATACAATATAATTGACATAGTCAGCATACCAAGGGATTTCCTGTTGTTTTATGGAAAATAATTGTTCATCTGGAAAAATTTCTTTGATTATTAGTTCTTTGTCAGCTGTTTTTTCCATTCTCGAGCCTCGATAAGTGATCTGCCACCTGGTTTTTCTGTTCCTTTCCTGTCTTGGATCTCTACGTCGAATTCTTGTAAAAGAAGTATCCAACGGATCAATCTAGGTTTGGCATCTTTCTTTGTGATCAGATATTTGATTGCTGAATGATCTGTATAGACCACCACTTTGGGACCCAGCAGATAGGAGCGGAATTTGTCAAAAGCGTACACAACTGCTAGCAACTCCTTTTCAGTGGTTGTGTAGTTGAGTTGAGCTTCATTCAGAGTTCTGCTGGAGTAGTAAATGGTGTGGAAAATCTTTGCTTTGCGTTGTCCCAAAACTGCACCTACAGCAAAATCACTAGCATCACACATTACCTCAAATGGAAGGGTCCAATCTGGTGCTACAATGATGGGGGCAGAAATCAGTTTCTGTTTTAAGATCTCAAAAGCTTCCTGGCATTCTTTGGTGAAGTTGAAAGGCACATCTTTTTCCAGAAGATTGCAAAGAGGTTTGGCAATCTTGGAAAAATCTTTGATAAATCTCCTGTAAAAACCTGCATGTCCAAGAAAACTCCGAATCCCTTTTACAGATGTTGGTGGAGGTAATTTCTCAATTGTCTCAATTTTTGCTTTGTCTACCTCGATTCCCTTTTGTGAAATCCGGTGTCCAAGAACAATACCTTCCTGTACCATGAAATGGCATTTCTCCCAATTGAGTATCAGGTTTGTATCTTCTTCGCACCTTTGTAATACCTGTTCCAAATTTAACAAACAATGATCAAAAGAATCTCCAAACACAGAAAAAATCATCCATAAAAACCTCCATACTCTGCTCCAGCATGTCTGAAAAGATGGCCATCATGCAACGCTGAAAAGTGGCAGGGGCATTACATAATCCAAATGGCATCCTGCGGAAAGCAAAAGTACCATAGGGACATGTAAAAGTAGTTTTCTCCTGGTCTTCTGGTGCTATGGCAATCTGATTGTACCCTGAATATCCATCAAGAAAACATAGAACTCATGTCCTGCTAGTCTGTCTAACATCTGGTCAATAATGGCAGCGGAAAATGGTCCTTTCTCGTGGCTTTGTTCAGCTTCCTGTAATCCATACATACTCTCCATCCAGTCACCGTTCTTGTTGGAATCAGCTCGTTCTTTTCATTGGTGACAACAGTAATTCCTCCTTTCTTTGGTACACACTGCATAGGACTTACCCAAGTGCTGTCTGAGATGGGGTAAATGATACCAGCATCCAACCATTTGATGATTTCTTTCTTCACGACTTCCTTCATGATTGGATTGAGTCTCCGTTGATGCTCCACTGTGGGTTTGTATTCATCATTCATCAAGATTTTGTGCATGCAAAATGATGGACTAATGCCTCGAATGTCTGCTATAGTCCAGCCAATGGCTCTTTTTGTGTTCTCGTAACACTCTTAGTAGTTTTTCTTCCTGTTCCAATGTTAGTGAAGAAGAAATAATAACAGGTAATTCAGAAGAGTTTCCAAGAAATGCATACCTGAGATGGCTCGGAAGTAACTTTAGTTCCAGCTGCGGTGGTTCTTCAATCGAAGGCTTGATTCGATCTTTCTTTGGCAGTTCCAAGCTTTCAACTGGTGGTGTTACTTCTTTGAATCGGAATGGTTTGTCAAGGTAATTGATACATTCCAAGATTTCAGCATCTAGTTCGTTGTCTGTCATGTTGGTGATGCAAGCTTCAAGTGTATCTGTGGGATTTGACTCAGTATTCTGAACAATTTTATCAACAACATCAACTCTGAAGCATTCTTCTTCTTCCTTTTCATCGCTTGGAAATTTCATGGCTTGAAAACATTAAAGGTCACTTCTTGGTCCTGCACTTTCATTGTTAGTTCTCCTTTTGTACATCAATCACAGTTTTACCTGTAGCCAAAAATGGTCTCCCAAGAATGATAGGTACTTCTTTGTCTTCTTCCATGTCAAGGATGATGAAATCTGCTGGAAGGATGAGTTTGTCAACTTTAACTAGCACATTTCCACGACTCCTCTCGGAAATGCGAGTGTTCGATCAGCAAGTTGCAAAGATACTGAGGTAGGCATTGCTTCTCCAATTTGCAGTTTCCTGTAAATAGAAAAGGCATTAAATTAACACTGGCACCTAAATCACATAAAGTTTACCGATGTAATGTTCTCCAATGGTGCATGGAACTGTGAAACTGCCAGGATCTTTCAACTTCGGAGGAAGTTTCCTCTGAATGATGGCACTGCATTCTTCTGTCAAAGCTACTGTTTCGTAGTCTCCCAATCTCCGTTTTCGTGAAAGAATGTCTTTCATGAATTTGACATAACTGGGCATTTGTTCCAAGGCTTCTGCAAATGGTATGTTGATGTGCAGCTTTTTGAAAATCTCCAAGAAACGAGCAAACTGTTTGTCCATTTTGCTTTTCTGAAGACGCTGAGGAAAGGTGGTGGTGGAGTGATTTGTTCTGGTTCTTTTCCTTTGTTCTTCTTTTTTCCTTTGCTTCTTTCTTCTTTTTCTTCCATCTGTTTCTCGGCGGCTTCTTTTGGAACTTCTTCTTGGGACATCTGGATTCCAACATCTTTGTTGATCTCAGTACCACTCTTTAAAGTAATGGCTTGACATTGCTCATTCCCTCGATTCCTTGGATTTGGTTCTGTGTTGCTGGGAAGATTGCCTGGCGGTCTGTAACTCTGAGCATTGGCCAGTTGTCCGATTTGATTCTCCAGTGCTTTGATGGAAGCTGATTGGCTCTGAATCATGGCTTCATATCTTTTTAATTGAGCTAGCATCTCTGCCAATACTGGTTCATTTGTCTGCTCCTGGCCTTTATTCTGTTGCTGGAATCCAGGTGGTGGATAGTTCTTTTGCCCTGAATTGTTGCTCCATGAAAAATTAGGATGATTCCTCCACCCTGGGTTGTAGGTGTTGGAATATGGATTGTTTCCCCTGTCTGTTGAAATTGTTGACATAATTCACCGTCTCTTCAAGTTGGTTTGGTTCTGGTGCTCCTCCATATGGTGAACTTGTGGATCCAGTGGTAAGAGTCTCCATGAATTTGCATATCTGATCTAGTTTGGTGTTGACTGCTGTATTAGCTCCAACTTCATAGATTCCTGCAATTTTTTTGAATAATGCTCCTTTCTGTTGGCCATAAGGAATTGTTGTTGGCCATTTCTTCGATTAGGTCCCAGGCTTGATCTTCTCCTTTTGCCATCAAAGCTCCTCCAGCAGCAGCATCGATTGTGGTTCTCATCAGTCCAGAAAGTCCATTAGAAAGTTTGGACTTGAAGCCATTTTGGAATCTCATGGTGAGGACATTTCCGGAGCAAATCTTTGTATCTTTCCCACCCAAGCTTCGTACAGGATTCTGAATCTTGCTGCACAAAGGATGTGATGTCATTCCTCAACTTTGCAGTTCTGGCTGGTGGAAAGTATTTTGCAAGGAATTTTGTGGCTAGAGCGTTCCAAGTTGTGATAGAACCTGCTGGTAATGAATGTAGCCATGCTTTTGCTCTGTCTTTCAAGGAATATGGAAAAACCCTCAGTCTCATTGCTTCTTCTGATGCTCGGTTGTAATTGAAAGTGCCGCAAACTTCCAGGAAGTTGCTAATGTGAGCATTAGGATCTTCAGTTGCATTTCCTCCAAACTGAACTGTTTGCTGAATCATCTGAATGCAAGTTTTGATGTCACCCGCATTTGCTGGTAAAGGAGGAAGAACAATACAGGAAATGAGGCCATCTACCACCGGAATGGTTCTGTCTCGAATGGGTATTGGTGGTGCAACCTCCAAAGGTTCAGGTTCCATGTTGACTAAGGCTTTTTGGCCTTCTCGCCTCGCCTTTCCCTTCTCAACTGTCTGATAGTTCTTTCAATTTCTGGGTCAAGCGGTCGGATTTCAAAGCTTCTGGTTCGTCTCATGAAGTGTCTGAGAACCTGTAACACAAGAAAACAGAAATAATAAGTAAAAAGAAATTAGATACAAGTAACAAATTTAACCTGTAAACTAATAGTAAAAGATAACTAAGTCCCCGGCAACGGCGCCAAAAACTTGACCGGCGTAAACACACACGTATAACGCAAGCGTACGTATCGTTCAAGTAGTATAAAAAGTATCGATCCCACGAGGACTTAAAATCTTATCTATTAATTTTTATGAGGTCAAATGATTACTAATATCTATCAGGTTGTTTGATTGATTTGAAATGACGACGATTCTAAATTTAAAGGCAACTAAAATTGGTTGAAAAGATATTTTGAGAAAATTCACTATTAAAACTATCTAGGGTTGTGATTTATTCCAATATTATTTAAAGATGAAGTGGTTATCTTATAATTGGGTAAAATATTGATTTATTAACCTGGAACACTAAATTATGTAAAAGCCTCTTCCGATGGTCAATTACAAATATCCAATTTAACCTAATTAAACCATATGTCTATGTCAATCAAATTAACTGGATTCATTAAGATTAAGTTCCAATTATGGCTACCCCCCCCGCCCAACAGGTATTCCTATCCTGTAAGGAAATCTATTAAAGGGTTATCTATCCTCAAGGAAGATCGTGGGTTATGAGTCTGAGGTCTTAAACCTAAAATCCCTATGTCTAGTTCATTTTAAGTTTACCTTATCAATTTTATTAGTGGCCAGTTAATAAAAAGCATTAAGATTAAGACTCAATAAATAAATCTTTATATTACCCAAATT
The DNA here is from genome assembly GCA_019454045.1 of Zanthoxylum bungeanum. Classification (NCBI taxonomy): domain Eukaryota; kingdom Viridiplantae; phylum Streptophyta; class Magnoliopsida; order Sapindales; family Rutaceae; genus Zanthoxylum; species Zanthoxylum bungeanum. The sequence goes on along the minus strand of SKCR01034795.1, from coordinate 17,771 downwards.
ATAATTTAACCCTTATAAACCGGTGATATTGGATTTCATCACAACCCTAGATTACTAACTTAGTTATGACACATAGCTAGGGCTTGTAAAAACTTAAAAGACATAAAATGAAAATGCTGAAAAGTAATTGCGATAAGTAAAATGCTGAAAAGAAATTACAAATGAAATAAAATGCTAAGGCAAAAGGAATTACTTTTACTATACTAATTTAGATATCTCCCATAAAAAATATATAAACTTGTGATAATATTTTACCAACCGACCAATCTGGCGGTATCCTGATTAAGTCAAATTAAGTCCAACCAGCCATATAGGTGGTAATATTTGTCCATAATCCAGCCATAAAGGCGGTACCAAAATAAATTTACCAACCGACCAATATAGCGGTATCCTTGATTAATCAGGTTCAAACCAACAGAAATAAATTTACCAACCGACCAATATAGCGGTATTCCTTGATTAGTCAGGTTTAAACCAGATTAAAATTAAATTACCAACCGACCAATATAGCGGTATTCCTTTATTAATCAGAATTTTAAATAGTAAATATATTATTTTTAAGGGAGATTAATCTAAATAGCAATAGTAAAATAATTACCTTTCACCCTAGCATAGGGAAGTTACCTCCGCATAGTGAATAGTAAAAACTGTAAAATAAAAAGTAAATTATTATTATTACAGAACGTAATTAAAATTACAAAACTAAATTAAAAGAAATTTAGAGAGAGAAGAACTCCCTAATTACATAAAGAAGTGAGAGAATGGTGTACTAAAAACTGAAAATTCGCGCTCTATTATAGGAAAATTTTTCACTGTTCGCGCACTGTTCGCCGTGTCGCGACGCTGGATTCGTCGACGTGGCACAATGAGAAGGCGACACGTAGCAAGGCGGCTGACTGTTCACGCGACACGTGTCAAGGCGGCTAATTCTCAATTATTGTGATGACGTCATGCTGACGTGGCGATGACGTGGCGATGACGTGGCACTGATGGGCGCTGACGTGGCGAAGCTGACTGTTCATTGTCGGCACAATAGGATTGCGACACGTGGCGACACGTGTCAGTTGTGATTGGCTGAGGCTGACGTGGCAAGTTGACTCGTTGACCTGTGACGTGGCTGATGATGTGGCGTGACCGTGGCAAGGTTGACTCGTTGACCGCTGACATGGCTGATGACGAGGCGACACGTGTCAAGTCTGAGTGTCGGCAGCATATGATGATGACACGTGGCACGGCGCATGTTAGCAGATGGGATGTGATGGTGACACGTGGCACGGCGCATTTTAGCAAAGTCAAAACTTCTCAAATTGTTGACCGTTGACCAGGCGCAGTTAGCAGATTCGGCTCATGCTGGGCGTCGCGGCGCGCAGTGTTCCAGCGTCGCGACGCGCAAAAGACGAAAATATCCTGTTGACGCATTTTTGTCCGGTTTTGCCCCAAATTGCCTCCAGTGCTGTCCAAACTTTATTTATCTGCAAAATAACAATAAAACACATCAAAACGTTCACAAAACTCAAGAAACTATACAAAATATTAAGTTAAATGAGTGGGAAATAGTGATATAAATACCACTCATCAGAGTCGTAGTGTATTGGTGTGATGTCGAGACGGAAGTATCATTCCTTCATAGTGGAGATTATGTCACGCAGGATACGGTATTAGTCTCTTAATGCTGGCCGGCCATCAGGAATTATGACAGGTCATGTATATCCGATTTTAGAGACTAGTTACCAGACATCTGACATATGCTTCGGACGGGGCAGACACTATCCAGCCCCAGCCCTAGCACGTGACTATCCGATACTAGGCCGATATACACAATACTACGGTTACTACGCTTGATCAGATCTATATATTCCTGTAAGAATATTTCTGGAGAATTGGGTAGGCATGGCGCTTTGCTAGAAGCCAACCTTGTCTTGTAAATCGGTATAAACGTAGTACGAGGTACTTACTTGTTCGGGTAGTCCGACGACCGTATTTACTGCCAACATATCCGGAGATCTCATGGTCCCTTCCTGAAGATTCACCGATGATGTATAACTCGCACTTTAATTAATCTAGGATTAATTAGAAGAGAGAGAAAATTAATCTGGGATTAATTACGGAGATATTTTATCTGGGATAAAATTAGTTAAAGAGAGAGAGAACGATTAATTTGGAATTAATCGATAAATTAATATATTTGATATATTATTAGAAATTGGATTTCGACGCGGAATTAAAATTAGATTTTAATTCGGGCGAACGAATTAATTTAGAATTAATTCGTTAGCGACGTGAATAGTGATTTCGCTAGGCGTAATCATTTAATTACGACGCGACGGAAAATTTGTTAATTTGGAATTAGCGAACCCGAGCCCGGGATTATTTGCGAGCGCATTCGCATTTCGAATTCGAATGCGGCACGCAAGTCAAATCGTGCGTCATATCACTAGTCGCATCAATCGTCAAATCAAATGTCACTTTGAGTGATGTGACATGTTTGTCACTTGATTTGAGTGATTGATGTAGAAGTTGAAAAGCAACATTTGCTTTTTTACTTTTGACTTTTGAATTAAAGTAATATATATATTTTATTTAATTTACTTGGTAAATATTATAAACACATATATTAAAGCTTTATCTTCTCTCTCTCCAACATGCAAGAAAAACGCACTTCTCTTTTCCCTCTCTTTTCTCCTTCCTCTATTCCGGCTTCACTGCCGATTTGCTTCAAAATTTTCTGGTTTCACACAATTTGTGAGAGCAAAGGAAGAAGAGTAGTGCTAGCACACACCTAGGGTTATATTATGGTGATAGGGAAACGAATTTGTGAGCTTGGATTTGGTTTTTGGAGCTTGAAGCTTAGAGCTTCAATGGTGGTTCATCAATGGCCGAATGAACAAGGAGGAAAGGCTCAAAATCATGCAGTCCACTTCATCAAGAAGCCATTGCCGAGCTTCATGGAGGAGCAAAAACGCATCTTCTTGTTCTTCCTAGCATCAAACCCATCAATGTGAGTATGTATTCGCCTTACTCCTTGGTTGTATTCAACTCGTTTTTATGCATGATTGATGATTCTTGGGACTTGATTTAAACTCTACACACCGATGGTACGGGAAACAGCTTCGCTCTGGATAGACCCCCTCGGAATTCCATTGGTAGTATGACTATGTGTCTATAGAAGTCCGAAATCAGGGTAGGTGTATTTGGTCTTAACCTGAGACTTGCACTGCTAATGCATACGACAATCTATATACTTTGGTTGAGGTCTTCCAAGGCTTTAACAGGTTCTGTGTATGCCAATTCTGGGTATATCGAGAATCGTAGTGTGTTGGGTGTGATGTCAAGATGGAAGTATCACTCCAGTCATATGGAGATGATGGTCACATAGGATACGGGACTGGTTCTCTTAAATGCTGCAGCTATCGGGATAAAATGACAAGGTCATGTTTATCCGATTATAGAGACTAGTCGCTAGAGATCCGACATGTGCTTCGTACGGGGCAGACACATTTCCAGCCCCAGGCCTAGCACGTGATCATCCGATGCTGGACAGAAATACGCAATACTACGGTATACTACTCTTGATATAGATCATTTATTCCTGTAAGGATGTTTTTAGAGAATTGGGTAGGCATGGCGCTTTGCTAGAGGCCAACCTTGTCTTGTAAATCGGTATAAACGTAGTACTTGGTACTTACGTGTTCGGATAGTCCGACGACCGATTTGACTGCCAACATATTCGGGGATCTCATGGGTCACTTCCCAAAGATTCACCGATGACGTATAACTCACACTCTATATTAATCTGGGATTAATTAGAAGAGATAGAAAATTAATCTGGGATTAATTGCGCAGATATTTTATCTGGGATAAAATATCAATTAAAGAGAGATAACGATTAATTTGGAATTAATCGAGAAATAAATATATTTGATATATTAAATGAAATTGGATTTCGACGCGGAATTAAAATTAGATTTTAATTCGGGCGAACGAATTAATTTAGAATTAATTCGTTAGCGCCGTGAATAATGACTTCGCTAGGCATAATCATTTATTACGACGCAACGGAAAATTTGTTAATTTAGAATTAGTAAACCCGAGCCCGAGATTATTTGCGAGCGCATTCACATTTCGAATTCGAGTACGGCACGTCAAATCAAGCGTCAAATCGCTAGTCGCATCAAGCATCAAATCACTGTGTCACTTTTGAGTGATGTGACTTGACAACTTGATGGATTGAGTGATGTGGGTGGTTGGAGGCTTTAATGGTTTGACTTATTAAGCAAATTCACATGAAATGCATGTGAAATTCGAATGAGTGTATATATTACACAAATTTTGAAATTCAACCAACATTCTCTCTTTCTTTCATCTTTCTCTTCACGCCCAAAGTGGCTTAAATTTCTGTTTTATGGTTTCTGAAACCGTGAGCAGTGAGGGGAGCAAGAGTGTGGTTTTGTGGCAAAATCACAAGTGCTAGTACACTTACGAGATATGCGAAGGTGATAGGGAAGCTCACCCATGAGCCGGGAACCATTCGACGAAGCTTGGAGCTTGACGAAGGACCAAAAATGAAGTCAAAACAGTGAGCAAAAACTGCACTGCAGTTCACGCCAAACCAGTTCGTTTTTGAAGTTCCGTTGCTTGCCGTGTCGCTCAACCGATCGATGTAAGTATTCCGCAACTTCTTAGATGTGTATTCGCATGTTTTCATGCTTATAATCGATCCTGGACCTTAATAGAAAACAACAATGGCATCAAGAGCCTAGGTTTGAGCATGAAAATTTTAGGGCTTAAAATTTAGGCAAATTGAATTTGAGCATGATTTTATGAAATTGGATTGATGAATATGCTTAAATGTGTTTGTATTGAATGTTGATTGGTTCAATTTTATTAAAATTGATTTGGAATAATTTTCCCCAAAATGTTATGTTGGCCGAATGTATTGGGTATTTTGGAAATCTTGGATTTTTTATTTTTGATTCATTGGATGAGTTAGAATCATGTAGGATGATGTTAATTTGAAATTAATTGGATTGAATTTTGAATTGAACAATAATCCCCAAATTACTTACCTTGGCCGAATGTAATAGAGCCCTAATGTCTTGGTAATTTTGTTTTTTAATTCATTGGATGAGTTAGAAACAATTCGGGAAGTTGATTTAATGTCGATTGTGGATTAATTGGATTGAAACCGAATTGGACATGAAATGACTCCTTTGGCCGAGACATGAAGCATGTAATTGGGTTTGATTTTAATCAAAATATGTTGGACATGTGATGCATGAATAATGTATATCGGATGGATATTAGATGGTGGGGCAATTTTAGAAATTGTGTAATAAATTTGATTTATTAATTGGACCTGCGTGTCCAGCCTTATCACCTCTTATTCTTTGTATTCTCTTCTCACCTATTCCCCTCAATGTAAATGAGGTTTCTTTAGAAGTGTAGTGTAACGGGTAGAAAGAATATTTGTGCTAGCGGGAGAGAGAAAGTGAGATATTTGATCTAGGATCAATTGTGTAAAGTATACATCCGCATATCATTATTATTTTACATACACGCTTATTATGTGTTTAGAATGCATGTTTAAGGGTGTATGATGATGAGACCTTAACAAAGATAATAAATTGGTTGCCAATTTGCACGCGAAAAACCCTCGCTAAATATTAAGCGTATTTCCTTCCATTGAGTGATTCTCACTCAATATCTAAGACGGCATTGGTTTGTTGGCCAAAGTCAAGGCCTTTGTCTGTCGAAGATGTGTTTGAATCACGAGAGCTTTGTTACATGTCAGTGTCTTGTCCAAGTTGTGGTTTGTTGGCCAAATTCAATACCACTTCTTGTCCATCGACATTGATTACGAAGCTTTCCATGGTCAATGGGTCACGCTTGACTGGGATCACTAAGTTTGTTGTGCCAAAGCCAAGGCTTAGTTGATTAAGAGGAAAAAGGTTAGGTAATACATTGGATGTATTGGCATATATAAGATATATGTTTCAGACTTGGATGTCCCCCTACCGGATCTAGGAATTGAATTGGATCCAATCGATCTTAGAGATCTACCTAGTTAATTATCATACAATTTGTTGGCCAAAGTCAAGATTGTGTGATATTTAACGGGATCCTAGCCCACTAGGAAACACGGTTTCCCGAGTACTCGACAGAGGGTTAGAGGCTCGCCGAAAATTAGTGGGAGGCAAAAATTGAATTTGCAATATTCGTTCAATTACTCGCCATACACGCTCAAATATCATTCGTCAAATTATATTAAATGTTAGTTGGACTAATATTTAATTTGGTGTTTTAATAATAGTTGGACTATATTCAAACAATTCATTTATATTAGATTATATAATTGGATTATAATAATCAATGTATTTGATTTAATTAATTATAGTTGATTAAAATAGTTGGACTATAATAATCATTATATTTAATAGTACCGTAATCGTTGATTAAAATAGTTGGACTATTAAAATCGAGATAGAATTGAAAGATTTACGTTTAATACATAATCCTAGGGAAAATGTTTTAAATGGTTTAATTTTCAAATTGGGAATAAATTTCAGGATGGTCCTGGAAAAATAATAAGTTATTTTATTTGATAAAATAATATATTAAGCCTAAGCCCAGAATTAAGCAAAAAGTAGAGCATAATCTTTGGAAGATTTATGTAATGATAACTTTAGTGCTTAAGCTTGTCGCAGTAGACTCCTTAATTTCTGAAACAGAACAAAGGATTAGATCCTTAAAGTATGATGAAGAAATTGAAGGATCTTCATAAATCTATATTTAGATTTTAGAAGTACTAAAATTGCAATAGTTAATTCTTAGAGAATTAATGACTAATCTCATGGAGATAAAGTCAAACTTTGCAATTAGGCAAGTAGCGCAAGGCGCACCTTATTTCGATATTCTAGAAACCCATGGCTTGGCCAAAGGCTTCTGGAATATGGAAAAGGGCAAAGGCAAAATCATTATAATCTTTTGGAAAGATAAAAGGACATATCCCATGAAGGAATTGAAGACGAGCAAGGCTCTGACTTCAAATATGTTTGTCAACATTATGTTCACTACTATTTTTGAAATTGGATTTTAAATACTTAGTGTGATACATAAATATATATTGATGTTCAGAATCTGTTTTGAACAGGATACTGACTTCAATCGAGATTAATCTGCGAATTGGAAACGGGACGAAAATCGTTGTTTTAACCGTAGATACCTAAGTATAGGAACTACCTTCTGGTATGTACCTAAATTAGGAAACTGTTATAATTTAACTAGTTTGACTAGATACATTATCTCTATATCAGTGTTCAACCCGCTGCGGGTGAACCTTTATATTCTAGAACACTAAAGTGTTTCATTATATAAAGATGATATTGAGATAAACACATTAGATGTGAATAACAGAATTTATATTTTGAATATAAATAAATCTCAAATATATAACATGACAAACAAATAGCTCAAACTGATTTGATAAGAAGAAACTAATTGTGGCATTGTTGTCTGGGACACGATGAAACAAGACTCGTATATCCACACTTTTGAAGAGTGGGTACTCGGACTGTTTTGATTCCAATCAAATAAAGTCTACGAATCTAGTTTATTAGGCAAAATGCCTATAACATATTTACTTGGTAAAAGTGTAAATGTCACTGATCTGTTAGCCCTAATTCATAGTGAAGTTAGTGGGCCCATGTCTAGCTAGGCTAGATGTGGATATGAATATTTCGTGACCTATACGGATGTGGCATCTCGTTATGGTTATGTGTTTCTTTTGAAGAAAGCAAATCGGAAACTCTAATAGTTTCGACACGAAATAGACAGACAGATCGGCTACAGTATTAAATCGTCACGGTAAGACCGTAATGAAAATACTTAAGCAATAAGTTTCTACTATACTTGAAAGAGTAAACTATTCTTTCAAAAGAGGACTCCTCCCGGAACACGTCAATTTGACGGTGTATCCGAACGGATAAACCGAAATTTGTTGGACATGATAAGGTTAATCATGAGTCGCTCTGAGCTACCATTTCCTTCACAGGATAAGCATAAAAAGTGCATAACTTATTCAGAATAAGGTTCCATTATAATCTGTTTGACAGATTTCATATTGGATATGAACGAGAAAGAAACCAGGTTTCACATTCCTGATAATTTGGGGATGCTAGGCATATGTTTGGATGATACCAAACTAAAACCCAAATTGGATAAGTGCCAATTGTAAGTTATCCTAGGGATACCATAAGTATTGTACTTATACAACTCACAAGAGAACAATTGGATTGTTGCTCACCATACGGTTATCCTAAAGGGAATACCGTTATGCAGTGGTAAGTGGGAGGATAGTAAAACTCGATGAAAATCGGAGTAATACTATTCAAGGCATTGATTCCTAATGGAACACAAATAGTTCATCAAGGATGAAACTATTACCATTAATCTTCAAATACACAAGAACCACATAGTCGAAGAGAGTCAGAAAACAACCTGGGGTATGGGTTTCTGATCTCACCTCGTAAAGATGTCAATCTTTTGAGGTATACCAACTGACTACGTATGAGGTAGTGATACAAGGTATCGACTCCCTGATAATGACAAAGTGTCATGAGTCCGAAATGGATTCCATGTATATCAAATATGTTTGGATACTAGTTGATGTACCGCAGGGCATTGTGCCTACTGGTACTGTATAAGTCTTCAAGGAAGACATACATGGATGGGAACATACCAACGTTTAAAGCTAGGCTTTTACGGAAAGGTATCGTTATCAACATTGTGTTGACTACGATTCAACCTTTTACCTGTTGCCACGGTAAATCCATTGGATAATGCTTGCTAATGCTGCATGTTTCATTTATGATATATGGCAGCTCAACGGGAAAATCGCTTTCCTGAAAAGGAACCTGTTGGAGGATGTTTACAACATCCTGGCGATTTTGTCGTACCTTTACTAGAAAACAAGGTTTGCAGGTTATTCGATCCATGTTTGGATTGAAGCAAGCATAGGTTCTTAGAATTGTCGTTTTGATGTAATCATAATGGTTTATGATTTAATTCAAAACGAAATGATTCTTATGTATATAAGAGGGTTAGTGGGAGCGCACTGACAGTGGCTGTCCTTTACAATAATGAAGATATGTCATTTCTTGGAAATGATATTCCCAAAATAACTATCGGCGAAAGCTTGGCTTTCGAGAAAACTCTCCGAGAAACTCGTACATTGAAAAATGTACGCGACCTGGTGTCTAATATGCTTTGAGCATATATAGTCACAAACAGGCCAATCCAAGTGATAGTCACTGGATTCTGGAGAAGGAGAACTTGAAGTGACTGTGATCACTAATACAAGTTTCCTAACCGATAAAAATGGTATTATACAGTTTGAATAACGATACAGTGAGCTGGAAATCTTCCTTGCAAGATACTGTTATCGAATAACAACAAATGCGGGTTATTACTGCAGCTGAGGCAGCAATAGAAGCCTTCTGGGTCGATAAAAATCTAATTAGATTAGATATAGTTCTCTTAGCAGCTGAGCTAGGCTTCAGCACATGCTAAAGAATTAATTGTCTCATCACCGATCCAGATAAATACTCCGGTACATCTGATTCGTTCGGATCATACATCGTGGCGATGTGATGATCGTATAAATCGCATCAGACGATAATCATGAAAATCCGCTGACGAAACCTTTTCTCAGCAATTTGAGCGAACCGTACATAGTTCGGGTGTTAGACACTCGAGTGACTGGCTATAGGCCAAGTGGGAGATTGTTGGACAATTATGACCCATAGCGTCACTATTTGTACAGATCACGGTGTTGTTGTAAAATTAACTATGTGACAAAGGAGATTGCACTCTTATCATTTGTGATTAGATCACCTTGATATATAAATGATGAGAGGTCCTTATGATTAGTGCCTGGATTGAGAATGATATGAGACAATATCAGTCCACGAAGGCAGAATCATTAATATCCCTAGTCAGAGCATTGTCGAGATTGGACATCGATAAATGCGTAAAAGACTAGTATTACACTTGTGCGCGTTGTGAGGGCACAACGGAATAGTTCTCGTATATTTGGGTATAGGATACTCATGCAAGTGTAATAGGAGGTTGTGTTTCACCGATGGTACGGGAAACAGCTTCGCTCTGGATAGACCCCCTCGGAATTCCATTGGTAGTATGACTATGTGTCTATGGAAGTCCGAAATCAGGGTAGGTGTATTTGGTCTTAACCTGAGACTTGCACCGCTAATGCATACGACAATCTATATACTTTGGTTGAGGTCGTCCAGGGCTTTAACAGGTTCTGTGTACGCCAATTTTGGGTATATCGAGAATCGTAGTGTGTTGGGTGTGATGTCAAGATGGAAGTATCACTCCAGTCATATGGAGATGATGGTCACATAGGATACGGGACTGGTTCTCTTAAATGCTGCAGCTATCGGGATAAAATGACAAGGTCATGTTTATCCGATTATAGAGACTAGTCGCCAGAGATCCGACATGTGGTTCGTACGGGGCAGACACATTTCCAGCCCCAGGCCTAGCACGTGATCATCCGATGCTGGACAGAAATACGCAATACTACGGTATACTACGCTTGATATAGATCCTTTATTCCTGTAAGGATGTTTCCGGAGAATTGGGTAGGCATGACGCTTTGCTAGAGGCCAACCTTGTCTTGTAAATCGGTATAAACGTAGTACTTGGTACTTACGTGTTCGGATAGTCCGACGACCGATTTGACTGCCAACATATCCGGGGATCTCATGGGTCGCTTCCCAAAGATTCACCGATGACGTATAACTCGTACTCTATATTAATCTGGGATTAATTAGAAGAGAGAGAAAATTAATCTGGGATTAATTGCGGAGATTTTTTATCTGGGATAAAATATCAATTAAAGAGAGATAACAATTAATTTGGAATTAATCGAGAAATTAATATATTTGATATATTACATGAAATTGGATTTCGATGCGGAATTAAAATTAGATTTTAATTCGGGCGAACGAATTAATTTAGAATTAATTCCTTAGCAAAGTGAATAATGACTTCGCTAGGCGTAATCATTTAATTACGACGCAACGGAAAATTCGTTAATTTAGAATTAGCGAACCCGAGCCCGAGATTATTTGCGAGCGCATTCGCATTTCGAATTCGAGTGCAGCACGTCAAATCAAGCGTCAAAACGCTAGTCGCATCAAGCGTCAAATCACTTGTCACTTTGAGTGATGTGACTTGACAACTTGATGGATTGAGTGATGTGGGTGGTTGGAGGCTTTAATGGTTTGACTTATTAAAGCCAAATTCACATGAAATGCATGTGAAATTCGAATGAGTGTATATATTACACAAATTTGGAAATTCAACCAACATTCTCTCTTTCTTTCATCTTTCTCTTAACGCCCAAAGTGGCTTAATTTTCTGTTTTCTGGTTTCTGAAACCGTGAGCAGTGAGGGGGAGCAAGAGTGTGGTTTTGTGGCAAAATCACAAGTGCTAGCACACTTACGAGATATGCGAAGGTGATAGGGAAGCTCACCCATGAGCCAGGAACCGTTCGACGAAGCTTGGAGCTTGACGAAGGACCAAAGACGAAGTCAAAATAGTGAGCAAAAACTGCACTGCAGTTCACGCCAAACCAGTTCGTTTTTGAAGTTCTGTTGCTTGCCGCGTCGCTCAACCGATCGATGTAAGTATTCCATAACTTCTTCGATGTGTATTCGCAATGTTTTCATGCTTATAATCGATCCTGGACCTTAATAGAAAACAACAATGGCATCAAGAGCCTAGGTTTGAGCATGAAAATTTTAGGGCTTAAAATTTGGGCAAATTGAATTTGAGCATGATTTTGTGAAATTGGATTGATGAATATGTTTAAATGTGTTTGTATTGAATGTTGATTGGATCAATTTCATGAAAATTGATTTGGAATAATTTTCCCCAAAATGTTATGTTGGCCGAATGTATTGGGTATTTTGGAAATCTTGGATTTTTTATTTTTGATTCATTGGATGAGTTAGAATCATGTAGGATGATGTTAATTTGAAATTAATTGGATTGAATTTTGAATTGAACAATAATCCCCAAATTACTTACCTTGGCCGAATGTAATAGAGCCCTAATGTCTTGGTAATTTTGTTTTTTAATTCATTGGATGAGTTAGAAACAATTCGGGAAGTTGATTTAATGTCGATTGTGGATTAATTGGATTGAAACCGAATTGGACATGAAATGACTCCTTTGGCCGAGACATGAAGCATGTAATTGGGTTTGATTTTAATCAAAATATGTTGGACATGTGATGCATGAATAATGTATATCGGATGGATATTAGATGGGTGGGGCAATTTTAGAAATTGTGTAATAAATTTGATTTATTAATTGGACCTGCGTGTCCAGCCTTATCACCTCTTATTCTTTGTATTCTCTTCTCACCTATTCCCCTCAATGTAAATGAGGTTTCTTTAGAAGTGTAGTGTAACGGGTAGAAAGAATATTTGTGCTAGCGGGAGAGAGAAAGTGAGATATTTGATCTAGGATCAATTGTGTAAAGTATACATCCGCATATCATTATTATTTTACATACGCGCTTTATTATGTGTTTAGAATGCATGTTTAAGGGTGTATGATGATGAGACCTTAACAAAGATAATAAATTGGTTGCCAATTTGCACGCGAAAAACCCTCGCTAAATATTAAGCGTATTTCCTTCCATTGAGTGATTCTCACTCAAGATCTAAGACGGCATTGGTTTGTTGGCCAAAGTCAAGGCCTTTGTCTGTCGAAGATGTGTTTGAATCACGAGAGATTTGTTACATGTCAGTGTCTTGTCCAAGTTGTGGTTTGTTGGCCAAAGTCAAGACCACTTCTTGTCCATCGACATTGATTACGAAGCTTTCCATGGTCAATGGGTCGCGCTTGACTGGGATCACTAAGTTTGTTGTGCCAAAGCCAAGGCTTAGTTGATTCAGAGGAAAAAGGTTAGGTAATACATTGGATGTATTGGCATATATAAGATATATGTTTCAGACTTGGATGTCCCCCTACCGGATCTAGGAATTGGATTGGATCCTATCGATCTTAGAGATCTACCTAGTTAATTATCATACAATTTGTTGGCCAAAGTCAAGATTGTGTGATATTTAACGGGATCCTAGCCCACTAGGAAACACGGTTTCCTGAGTACTCGACAGAGGGTTAGAGGCTCGCCGAAAATTATTGGGAGGCAAGAATTGAATTTGCAATATTCGTTCAATTACTCGCCATACGCGCTCAAATATCATTCGTCAAATTATATTAAATGTTAGTTGGACTAATATTTAAATTGGTGTTTTAATAATAGTTGGACTATATTCAAACAATTCATTTATATTAGATTATATAATTGGATTATAATAATCAATGTATTTGATTTAATTAATTATAGTTAATTAAAATAGTTGGACTATAATAATCATTATATTTAATAGTACCGTAATCGTTGATTAAATAGTTGGACTATTAAAATCGAGATAGAATTGAAAGATTGACGTTTAATACATAATCCTAGGGAAAATGTTTTAAATGGTTTAATTTTCAAATTGGGAATAAATTTCAGGATGGTCCTGGAAAAATAATAAGTTATTTTATTTGATAAAATAATATATTAAGCCTAAGCCCAGAATTAAGCAAAAAGTAGAGCATAATCTTTGGAAGATTTATGTAATGATAACTTTAGTGCTTAAGCTTGTCGCAGTAGACTCCTTAATTTCTGAATCAGAACTAAGGATTAGATCCTTAAAGTATGATGAAGAAATTGAAGGATCTTCATAAATCTATATTTAGATTTTAGAAGTACTAAAATTGCAATAGTTAATTCTTCGAGAATTAATGACTAATCTCATGGAGATAAAGTCAAACTTTGCAATTAGGCAAGTAGCGCAAGGCGCACCTTATTTCGATATTCTAGAAACCCATGGCTTGGCCAAAGGCTTCTGGAATATGGAAAAGAGCAAAGGCAAAATCATTATAATCTTTTGGAAAGATAAAAGTGTTGAGTTCTAATATAGGTCCCAAGAATCATCCAAATCAAGCATAAAATCGCATGAATACATCAAGGAATAATGGCGGAAACATATACTCACAATAATTGGTTTGAGATGCAAAGAACACAAGTCTTTTGTTCCTCCATGGAGCTCGGTTTTGACCTTCAAGAACTGCAGTGGGGCGCACGGTGGGGGCTGTTTTGATGCTCCAAAAATCGGCCATGAAAGACTCCATTGAAGCTCCAAGCTTCAAGCTTTCCAAGCTCACAAACTCACTTCCCTATCACCTTAATATAACCCATATGGTGTGCTAGCACAAGGATCTTGCAACAAGATCATTAGCTTCTCCATTTTGTGTGTCCAAACCAGAAAAATGAAGAAGAATCGGCCAAAGAGACCGTGAGAGAGAGAGAGAGAAGCTTTTTATTTTTTGTCCAAAACAAAACCCTAAAACGTGGACTTAGAGAGAGAAACGTGAATCTCCCTTTTTAAACCCTTATTTTCGAATATAATAAAGAAAGAGAGAAAGTGTAAATGGTTTTAATAATTTCAAAAATTAATAAAAGCAATTACCACCTTTTACTTTCAAAAAGTAAAGTCAAAAGGTCAAAAGCAAAAGCAATAATGCTTTTCCATCACCTTTCACTTTTACTTATCACATCAAGTCACTTTAATAAAGTGACAACATGTCATGTCACATCACATCACTCAAAGTGACAAGTGATTTGACAATTGATGCGACTAGCGATTTGACGCTTGATGTGACTTGCGTGCCGCACTCGAATTCAAAATGCGAATGCGCTCGCAACCACTCTCGGGCTTGGGTTCGCTAATTCCAAATTAACAAATTTTCCGTCGCGTCATAATTAAATGATTACGCCTAGCGAATTCACTATTCACGTCGCTAACGAATTAATTCTAAATTAATTCGTTCGCCCGAATTAAAATCTAATTTCAATTCCGCGTCGAAATCTAATTTCATATAATATATCGAATATATTATTTTATCCGATTAATTCTAAATTAATCGTTCTCTCTCTATTAAACGATATTTTATCCCAGATAAAATATCTCCGTAATTAATCCCAAATTAATTTTCTCTCTCATCTAATTAATCCCAGATTAATTCTATCTCTCTCTTCTAATTAATCCCAGATTAATAAAGTGCGAGTCATACGTCATCGGTGAATCTTCAGGAAGCGACCCATGAGATCTCCGGATATGTTGGCAGTAAATACGGTCGTCGGACTATCCGAACACGTAAGTACCTCGTACTACGTTTATACCAATTTACAAGACAAGGTTGGCTTCTAGCAAAGCGCCATGCCTACCCAATTCTCCAGAAATATTCTTACAGGAATATATAGATCTGTATCAAGCGTAGTATACCGTAGTATTGTGTATATCGGCCCAGTATCGGATAGTCACGTGCTAGGGCTGGGGCTGGATAAGTGTCTGCCCCGTCCGAAGCACATGTCGGATGTCTGGTAACTAGTATCTATAATCAGATATTCATGACCTGGTCATAATATCATGATTGGATGCGCATCACTCAAGAGCACTAGTACCGTATCCTGCGTGACATCATCTCCACTATGACTGAAGTGATACTTCCGTCTTGACATCACACCCAATACACTACGACTCTCTGATAAACCCAGAAGTGGTGTACGCAGAACCGGTTAAAGCCCTGTACCACCAAGACCAAAGTCTACCGATTATCGTAAGTATTAGCGGTGCAAGTCTCAGGTTAAGACCATATACACCTACCCTGATGTCGGACTCCCATAGACACATAGTCATAATACCAATGGGATTCCGAGGGGTCTATCCAGAGCGAAGCTGTTTCCCGTACCATCGGTGAAACACAACCTCCTATCGCACTTGCATAAGTATCCAATACTTAAATATATGAGAACTATGCCGTTGTGCCCTCACAACGCGCACAAGTGCAATACTAGCCTATTCCGCATTATCGATGTCCTGTCTCGATAATACTACGACTAGGGATATTTAATGATTTATCCTACGTTGACTGATACTGTCTTATATCATTCTCCGTCCAGGAACAAATCATAGGGACCTCTCATCATTTATATATCTAAGGTGATCTAATCACAAATGATAAAAGTGCAATCTCCTTTGTCACATAGTTAATTTGTACAACAACACCATGATCGGTACAAATAGTGACGCTATGGGTCATATTATCCAACAATCTCCCACTTGGCACATAGCCAGTCACTCGAGTGTCTAACACCCGAACTATGTACGGTTGGCTCAAACTGTTGAGAAAAGGTTTTCGTCAGCGGATTTGCATGATTATCATCCGATGCGATTTACATGATCATCACATCGCCACGATGTATGATCCGAACGAATCAGATGAATATAGAAGTATATATCTGGATCGTCGATGAGACCTTTAATTCCTTAGTCTGTGCTGACGCCTAGATCAGCCACTAACAGAACTATATCTAATCTAATTAGATTTATTATCGACCCAAATAGCTTCTATTGCTGCCTCAGCTGCAGCAATAATCCGTATTTATTGTTTATTCGGCAACAGAATCTTGCTCGGAAGATTTCCTGCTCACTGTTCCGTTATTCAAACTATATAGTACCGTTTGCGACTTTTAGTCGTCTTTATCAGTTATAGGAAACTTGCTACAGTGATCCCAGTCACTTCAAGTTCTCCTTATCCATAGACTAAGACAGCATCCTTAGTTCTCTAAGATACTAATGGATGTTTTTAACATTAATCCAGTGACTATCACTCGGATTGCCCTGTTTGTGAATCCATATGCTCAAAGAGTATGATACACCAGGTGTTGTACATTTTTCAATGTACGGTTTCTAGGAGAGTATTTCGAAAGCCAAGCTTTCGCCGATATTTATTTTATGGGAATATCATTTCCAAGAAATGGCGTATTATCATTATTTTATAGGACAACCACTGTCGGTGCGCTCCCATTAACCCTCTTATTTACACAAGAATCATTTTCGTTTTGAATTAAATCATATACCATTATGATTATATCAAAACGATAATTCCAAGAACCTAATGCTTGCTTCAATCCAATCATGGATCGAATAACAAGCATTATCCAAATGGATTTACCGTGGCAACAGGTAAAAGGTTGAATCGTAATCAACACAATGTTGATAACGATACCTTTCCGTTAAAGCCTTGCTTTATACGTTGGTATGTTGCCATCCATGTATGTCTTCCTAGAAGACATATAGTACCAATAGGCACAATGCCTTGTGGTACATCAACTAGTATCCAAACTGGTTGATATACATGGAATCCATTCCGGATTACATGACACTTTGCCATAATTAAGGAGTTGATACCTTATATCACTTCCTCATACGTAGTCAGTTAGTATTCCTCAATAAGATAGACATCTTTATGAGGTGCGATCAGAAACCCATACCCCAGGTTGTTTTCTGACTCTTTATCCTACCTACGTGGTTCTTGTGTATTCGAAGATTAATGGTAATAGTTTCATCCTTGATGAACTATTCATGTTCCATTAAGATTCGGTGCCTTGAATAGTATTACTCTGATTTTCATCGAGTTATACTATCCTCCCACTTACCACTGCATATTGGTATTCCTCTCAGGAAAACCGCATGGTGAACAACAATCTAATTATTCTCTTGTGAGGTGTATAAGTACAATACTTATGGTATCCCTAGGATGACCTACATTTGGCACTTAT
>SKCR01034794.1:0-83044 GCA_019454045.1 Zanthoxylum bungeanum | reverse complement strand
TTGGTGTCTACTTCCAAGATATTGTCTGTTTTAACAATTTAGGATGATTTAATTTCAATTTTCTCGTTGATTTTATTTTAGAAGTGAGCCTAAACTCATCCCAAAATACCTTTTGTTAATTAGAATGGTAATCACTTTATAAGAATATTATACATGTCCTTTCACACACTTTTTGTTGGGATGAACACTTATTGTTAGTTCCATATTTGTTGGTAATGTTCCTAACAAAACAAGTTCAATTGAGTTGTAATGAATTTTAAAAATCTCAGAGGAATTGGACTGGTATTTGCCAGACTGTGCGTGAAGGAATCATATATGCATTAGTGTTTTGTTCGTGTTTGCGATCGAACAAGTGGCGTTAGTGTCACATTTGTATTTGGGTTCGATTGAAACTTGACAGAAGGTTCCCATGTGTAGTGCGTTCATCTTCCCATTCGAACGAAACCTTCCAATGAGTTTGCGTTCGCAGGGCGTTCAATACAGCGTTCGAATGAGTTTGCGGAATAGCATACGTTCGACACACGTTCGAATGCCCATGCGTAAGTAGTTTATTTTGGAAATATTTTTGAAGCCTGTTTTGCACAAGAAAACCCTAGCCTTTGCCTTACCTATATAAACTAACACTAAACCACTTTCTCAATTGTTGGAAACACATTATTCTAAGCTTCAAATCTCTTTTGTTTTCAACCTTCTTGATTTTCACCTTGAAGGCTTTATTGATTGCTTTGTCTTCTTCGCATTGGTGATATTTTTTCTTGATTGACCATCAATACAGATACACAACCCTAACCCAATTTCCTAAGTTTTCAGAGTTCTCAAGGAGAATGATTGGTAGTCAGAGTTTCGAAGTTTGCGTGCTGCAGGGTTGATCCGCTTGGAGACTTCAGAAGTTCTGAAGAAGTCCGCTTGGTGCAGGCTCGAGAAGTTTGTCGGGTTATTACAGTCTAAAGGTATTAGAGTCAGTGGAGTTGCTGTTATAGGTCTTTTACCATCACTGTAAGCTTTTCTCTTTATAGTGAATTTTGGCTGGTAGCCCAGATACCCGAAGTAGTTTTTTTTACTCGCATGAGTTTTTCCATTTCGTCACCAAAATTATTGTGTTGATTTTGTGTTATTTATTTAATGTTTTACTTTATATTATAATTTCTTAGACTTAAAGGTGTTAGTGTGTCCTACACATGTCAATGATCTCTAAACAAGATTGGTGTGTGAATTTAAGAAGTAAGTTGCGGAAATTCTTACTTTGATCGGTTGAGAATTTTCCAAAAATCCTTTGAATGGATGAAGCTCCAAGCTTTAAGTTGAGTTCCAAACTCTTGGGTGAGTTTTCCTATCACCTTGTTTGACCCCAAAAGTGCTAGCTTTGATAAAAAAAAAAATTTGAAGCAAAATTTCACCTCCAAGAAGTAAGAAATTTGGCCAAATGAGAGAGTTGGGAGAGATGAGTGAATAGTTCAAAACTAGGTTGGTTTGTGTGTTAAATGCAACAATTTAAAGTAGCCAACTACTTCCATCACAAATAGTGACAAGTGATGTAAGTTGTGGGTCCCACCCAATTAAATTCCAAATTTAAGTTGGCTTACACAACCACTTTGGGCCTTGGTTCGTTTAATCCGATTAAATGAATTTTCCGTCGCGACGTAATTAAATCCAATTTAATTAAATAATAATGCCTAGCAAAATTATTACGAAAGTCGCTTACGAATTAATTCCAAATTAATTCGTTCGCCCGAATTAAAATCTAATTTTAATTCCGCATTGAAATCCGATTTCAATTAATATATCCAATATATTATTTAATCGATTAATTCCAAATTATCGCGTTCTCTCTTCTAGACGAATTTAATCCCAGATAAATTCTTGCTGTAATTAATCCTAGATTAATTTTCTCTCTCATAATTAATCTCAGATTAATTTTGTTCGAGTCAAATGTCATTGGTGAATCTTTGGGAAGCGACCCAAGAGATTCCTGGATATGTTGGCAGTAAATACGTTCATCGGACTATCCAAACACGTGCGTTCCACGTACCACGTTCTCACCGATTTACAAGACATGGTTGGCTTCTAGCAAAGCACCGTGCCTACCCAATTCTCCAGAAATATTCAACGATGAATATATAATCTGTATCAGGCGTAGTATATATTGTATTGCGTAATACGATCCAGTATCAGACGTCATATGCTAGGCCTAGGGCTGGCGATGTGTCTGCTCCGTACTAAGCATATATCGGATCCCGCGTAACTAGTCTCTGTAATCGGATAATCATAACCTAGTCATATTATCCCGATAGCAGCAGTATTTAAGAGTACTAGTACTGTATCCTGCGTGATCATCATCTCCATATGACTGAAGTGATACTCCCATCTTGACATCACACCCAATACACTACGATTCTCAGTAAACCCAGCAGAGGCGTACACAGAACCTGTTAAAGCTCCGGACGACCAAAACCAAAGTAAACTGATTGTTGCAAGTATTAGCGATGCAAGTCTCAGGTTAAAGATCACATACACCTACCCTGATTCGGATTCCCATAGACACATAGTCATACTACCAATGGGATTCTGAGGGGTCTATCCAGAGTGAAGCTGTTCCCGGTCCAACGACTAACAGAACCTCTTATCACACTTGCATAAGTATCCAATACTTAAATATATGAGAACTATGCCATTAAGCTTCCATAACGCGCACAAGTGTAATACTAGTGTATTCTGCATTATCGATGTCCAGTCTCGATAATATTATGACTAGAGATATTTAATGATTAAACCGTTCGTGGATTAATAATGTCTCAAATCTTATTAATCTGATTTAACCATATGGACTTTTATCATTTATATATCCAAGTAATCCAATTACAAAATGATAAAATAGCAATTTCCTTTGTCACATAGTTAATTTGTACAGAAACACCATGTCTTTTACAAATAGTGATGCTATGAGTTATAATTGTCCAACAATCTCCACTTGGCCTACAGCCAATCAGTCAAGTGTCTAACACTTGAACTATGTACAGGTCGCTCAAATTTTTGCTGAGATATAGCTTTCGTCAGCAGATTTGCAAGGTTATAATCTGATGCGATCTTTTCGATCTTGACATCGCCACGATGTATGATCTCACGAATCAGATGAAACCGTCGAAGTACATATTTGGATCATTGATGAGACCGTGGTTCCTTAGCCTGTGTCGTAGCCCAGCTCAGCTGCTAACAGAAGTACTCCTAATCCCATTAGGAATTTATAGATCTAAAATATTTCTTTTGTTGCCTCAGCCGTAGCAATGTATTCCGCTTTTGTTGTTGAATCGGTAACAGTATCTTGCTTGGAATATTTCCAGGTCACTGCTCCGTTATTCAAATAAAATATGTACCCTGATTGCGACTTACAGTTGTCTTTATCGGTTTTGAAACTTGCATCGGTGAACTCAGTCACCTCAAGTTCTCCTTCCACATATACTAAGAAAGCATCCTTAGTTCGTCTAAGATACTCAAAAATGTTCTTTACAACAATCCAGTGACCATCACCTGGATCACCCTGATAGTGTCTGCACATGCTCAAAGCATATGAGACATCAGGTCGCGTATATATTTTTCAATGTACGAGTTCTGGGAGAGTGTCAATTGCTTTCTAGATCTATCTCAGTAGATCCTTATTCCCAAAATAAAGGCTCCTTCTCCCAGGTCTTTCATGGAGAATTTTAATGAAAGCCAAGCTTTCACCGATTGTAGCATGGGAATGTCATTGCCTAAAAGTAATACATCATCAACATATAGGACAATAAATGTCAGTGCGCTTCCACTAACCTTCTTATATACACAAGAATCATCTTCATTTTAAATGAAACCATATTATTTTATGATCTCATCAAAACGTTGGTTCTAAGAAAGCGATGCTTGCGTCAATCCATAAACGGATCGATTTAACTTGCAAATCTTGTTTGCATGTTTTGGCACGATAAAATCGTCAGGCTGTTGCATATACACATCATTCAAAAGGTTTCCATTAAGGAAAGCGGTTTTGACGTCCATCTACCATATTTCATAATCGAAATATGCAGCAATAACAAGCATTATCCAAATGGATTTAATCATGGCAACATGTGAAAATGTCTTGTCGTAATCGACACCATGTCGTTGACGATACCATTTCGCTACAAGCCTAGCTTTGTACGTTTGTATGTTGTCATATGTCTGTCTTCTTCTTGAAGACCCATTTACAGCCAATAGGCTTAATGCCTTCTGGTGCATCAACCAGTGTCCAAACTTGGTATACATGGAATCCATTTCAGACTTCATGGCTTCTTGCAATAAAGCGGAGTCGATACCTTGTATCGCTTCCTCATTTGTAGCCGGTTAATCTTCCTCAATAAGATTAATAGCTACATGAGGTGATATCAGAAACCCATACCTCTCAGGTTTTTTTCTGACTCTCTCCGACCTACACGGTTTTTATGCATCAGATGATTGTGGAACAGTCTCATCCCTGATGAACTGTTGGTGTTCCGTGAAGGGGTCGGTGCCAGGAACAGTATCACTCCGATTTTCATCAAGTTCTACTTTCCTCCCACTTATCAATGCATTTAAGAATTCATTTTCTAGGAAAACCGCATGGAGAGCAACAAATATTTTGTTCTCTTGTGGGCTGTAAAAGTAATATCCTTTGGTTTCCCTAGGATAACCTACAAATAGGCACTTATCCGATTTGGGTTCTAGTTTGGTACCATCCAAACGTTTAACATATGCCTAACATCCCCAAATCTTCAGGAATGAGAAATCCGGTTTCTTTCTTGTCCATATTTCATATGGAGTCTGTCCAACATACTTTGACGGAACCTTATTCAAAATAAGTATTGCATTGTTCAATGCGTATCCCCAGAAGGAAATTGGTAGCTCAGTGCGACTCATCATTGACCTTACCATGTCCAACAAAGTTCGGTTTCTCCGTTCGAACACACTGTTCAATTGAGGTGTTTCGGGAGGAGTCCACTGTGAAAAAATACCATATTCTTTCAAGTAATCTTGAAACTCATTGCTTAAGTATTCTCCACCACGGTCCGACCGCAATGTTTTAATACTTTTGCCGGTCTGTTTTTCTACTTCGTTTCGAAACTCTTTGAATTTCTCAAAAGTTTCCGACTTGTGTCTCATAAGATACACATAACCATAACGCGATGCATCATCCGTAAAGGTTACGAAGTATTCATATCCACCTCTAGCCTGGCTAGACATGGGCCCGCATACGTCACTATGAACGAGGGCTAACAGCTCGGTGGCACGTACACCTTTACCACTAAAAGGTGTTTTAGGCATTTTGCCTAATAAACAAGATTCACAGACGTCATATGAATTAGGATCAAATCCGTCCAAGTATCCACTCTTCGAAAGTGTGGATATACGAGTCTTGTTAATGTGTCCTAGACGACAATGCCACATATAAGTTTCATCTGTTTTACTCAATTTGAGCCTTTTGTTTGTCATGTTATATATTTGAGATTCATTTATATTCAAAATATAAAGACCATTATTAACATCTGCTGTACATATCAAAATATCATCTTTATATACAAAACACCCGGTGTTCCGGAATACAAAGGTATACCCGCATCGGGTTAAACAATATATATAGATGATGTTCCTAGTCAAACTAGGTACAAACTAATAGTCACCTAATGTAATTACATGCCCCGAGGGCAAATTCAAAACATAGGTCCCTACGGCCAAAATAACGACTTTCGTCCCGTTTCCGACTCGTAGGTCGATCTCGCCCGAAGCCAGTCTCCTGCTAATCTGCAGATCCTGCACATCAGTACATATGTCAATACTACATCCATAATCAAAAATCCAATTTTTAAAACCAGTAGTGGACATGTTTATTTCAATAACAAACATACCTGAAGCCGGAACCATGCCGGTCTTCATTTCCTTCATGTGTGCCTTGTACTTACGGCAGTCACGCTTCCAGTGACCCCGTTTGCCACAGTATAGGCAGACATCTTGGGATTTGTCCTTAGTCTTCCCAGAAGACTGTGATGATTTGGCCTTGCCCCCTTTCTTCTTTTTCTTCACACCCCAGAAGCCTTCGGCCAAGCCTTGGCTTTCTGGGATGTCGAAATAAGATGCGCTTTGCACTTCTTGCCCTTCAGAAGCTCTGGATCTGCCTATTTCAGCATCGCCATTAACTCTCCAAGAGTCTTTTCTTGGTTCATCATATTGTAGTTCATGATGAACCCGCCCCAGTAATCGGGCAGAGACTGTAAGATCAAATCTATAGAAGTCTTGACCTCGAAGGTTATGCCCAGCTGACCTAGCTGTTCGATGTCAGTAATCATCTGCGACATGTAGTGCTCGACAGATGTACCATCTGACATATGCGAGCGAAAGAGCTTCTTTTGCAATTCGTACTTCTGAGATTTAAGGTTAGATCTGTGAAGGTCGTTCAATTTCAACATCATGTTATAGGGATCTAATCCTTTGTTCTGACGACGAAATTGAGGAGTCATTGCGGCAAGCATGACAGATTGAGCAGTAGAGTTATCATCACAATGAGTCTTCCAAAGCTCATGCTCCATTGGCTGCTCAACTCTGGGCTCAGGCCCGATAGGTTTCTCTATGACATATAGTAACTTCTCGACTCCCATGACTATCCTGAGATTCATCTCCCAATCTGGAAAATTGGAGCCGTTAAAGACATTGTCACCCATGATGATGTCTCTAACGCTAATCTTTCCAGCCATCTCGATTGCAATAGTCCAACTATCCAATCAATGATTTCAGGTACACTCAAAATGCAATGGTTACTATAGTCCAACTATATAACCAACTACAAGTGGAGTAGTATCTTATACAGTCTAACTGTCCAAAGAAAGCAATAAAATAATATTAGTCCAATTAATATATTTAAAATAACGATTAATAAAATAAAAGAGCGCATATTAGCAAAGCAAGTATTAAGCGAAATTGCAAATTTAATATCGGCCTCCCACTATTGTTCGGAGAGCCTCTAATCCTCTATCGAGTACTCGGGAAACCCAATTTCCTATTGGGCTAGGATCCCATTAAATAACACTCAACCTTGACTTTGGCCAACAAGCTGTATGAAACTTAACTAGGTAGATCTCTAAGATCAATTTGATCCCATCCAATTCCTAGATCCGGTAGGTGAACCTCCAAGTCCAAAACATATATCCAATATATTTCCTAACCTTTTCCTCTAAATCAACTAAGCCTTGGCTTTGGCTCAACAAGCTTAATGATTCCAGTTAAGCGCGACCCATTGACAGGGGGAAAGCTTCGTAATCCACGTCGATGTACATAAATGACATTGACTTTAGCCAACAAGTCACAACTGCCCAAGACATGCGATATTTAACAAAGCTTTTGTGGTTCAAACACATCCGCGATGGACAATGATCATGACTTTGGCCAACAAATCAAAGCCAATCTTGGATCTTGAGAGAGAATTACTCAATGGAAGGAAAACGCTTAATATATAATTGAGGGTTTTTTTTCGTAAATGGGCAACCAATTTATTATCTTTGATTAGGTCTCACCATACACCATTAAACATGCATTCTAAAAGCATAATAAGGTGCGATAAAATTTAATAATGATATGCGGATGGATATATAATACAATTTGTTCCTAGAACAAATCTCTCTCTTTCATCTCTCCCGCTAGCACTTTACATTCTTCTACCTAATTACATAATACATAAAGAAACCTCATTTACATTGAGGAGAATTGGTGAGAAGAGAAATACAAAGAGAATATGAGGTGAAAGGCTGGACACACAGGTCCAATTTAATAAACACCATATCTACAACAATTTCCAAAATTACCCCCACCCAACTAATATCCATCTGATATACATTATGCATACAAATACATCCAAGTATTCACACAAAGCATGTTGTCAATTAATCTAATCCAATTAATTAATCTTCAATTAATGACCATACAATGTTCATACAACGATTTGATTTGGCGAGTCCAACTCGTTTAAGAATAAATACTCAAAGTAAGTATTCTTGAATTATATCGAACTACAATTTTAAATCCAATTTAAATTGTATCCAATACTAATTCATATTTAATTCCAAATTAAATAATTACACTTATAATAGTGCTTTTTTAGACTTGGATTCCAAATCCAATCTAAATGGGTCTCAAAGGCCTAATTAGCATCTAATGCCAATTCAATTAAAGTCCAATGGGCTTTCAATTAATTCTTTAGGCATGGGCTTTGGCCATTATGGATCAAACCCAAAATGCCAAGGCCCAATTAGGAATCACCCTTTGCCAAAAATCAATTTAGGCCCATTAGGCCCAATTAAATTATTAAAGGCCCATAGTCATATATTGGACTTTATGGAAATGGTTTTAGGCCCAATTGGATCTAACCTAATTGTCCAAAATGATACTTGGCCCAAACAAGCCCATTAGCCAAATACAACAAATTAAATTAGCAAAATATTCCTAATATCATATTAATCTAATTAAAGTGTAATTAAAATAATTAATCAATTAATCTAATATTTCCAAAACACTAATTAATCTAATTAATCATGCTTAATTTTCCAATTCATGTCCAACATAAATTGAAGCAAAATCAATTCTGCAACATAATTCATATTCACGACATTAGCAAGAAATAACATCCAATTTTGATTTCAATCCAATTAAATCAACAAGTAACATTCATTTCATGCTTTTAACATATCCAATTGTCAAATTTCCAAAAATCACCATGAGTTCATCCTATGGTACATTCGGCCATGCTTAAGGAATTGGGGAAATTTTGATCCAATCAATTTTCTCAAATCCAATGATGCACAAATCTTATTTATCATCATATAAACACAACCAAACAATCAATTTAGAAATTTATAAGCTCCAAGCAAAATCCCCAAATTAAAGTCCATAAACCCTAGAAATTTAATCAAGTTTAGATGGCTCATGATACCATTGTTAGTGTAACCTACACATGCCAATGATCTCTAAACAAGATTGGTGTGTGGATTTAAGAAATAAGTTGTGGAAATACTTACTTTGATCGGTTGAGAATTTTCCAAAAATCCTTTGAATGGATGAAGCTCCAAGATTTAAATTGAGTTCTAAGCTCTTGGGTGAGTTTCCCTATCACCTTGTTTGACCCCAAAAGTGCTAGCTTTGATAAAAAAAATTGAAGCAAAATTTCACCTCCAAGAAGTAAGAAATTCGGCCAAAGGAGAGAGTTGGGAGAGATGAGTGAATAGTTTAAAACTAGGTTGGCTTGTATGTTAAATGCAACAATCCAAAGTAGCCAACTACTTCCATCATAAATAGTGACAAGTGATGTAAGTTGTGGATCCCACCCAATTAAATTCCAAATTTAAGTTGGCTCACACAACCACTTTGGGCTCGGGTTCGTTTAATCCGATTAAACAATTTTTCCGTTGCGACGTAATTAAATACAATTTAATTAAATAATAATGCCTAGCAAAATTATTATGAAAATCGCTTACGAATTAATTCCAAATTATTTCGTTCACCTGAATTAAAATCTAATTTTAATTCTGCATTGAAATCCGATTTCAATTAATATATCCAATATATTATTTAATCGATTTATTTCAAATTAATCGCGTTCACTCTTCTAGACGAATTTAATAATCCCAGATAAATTCTTGCCGTAATTAATCCCATAGTACTGTTGCTTGAGTTTCGGAGACAGTGAACTAAGGATGTATGATTTAACCCTTAATCATCATCCTTCCAAGTTTCAAAAACTTGGCGTTCCTCCTCCGAAGCATCCTCGCCCACTGCGGGGCAACAGACCTCAAGAACATAACCCAGCTTCTCGGAATCGAGGACAATCCTCAAGTCCAATTCCCAGTCTGCAAGTTCTCAGCGCCTTTCAGTTTGTTCGCATCAAGCATACGCGCAAACTGATTTGTGGATTGTGCCGCCATCGCCAATCTATCATATAGATCACGAAAAAACGGTTAGCAGAAATTAAGCAATTTCATATAATATCAAAAGCATAAACTAGATCATGGATTTTTAATCTAATATGCCCCTCCCACTAAATCATGCAATACTGTAATCCAAAACAGAATACAAATATTCATAATTAAATTAATACTAATAGTGAAAAGTGGATCCCGTGAATATATTTCGGCTCACAGCAGAGGCACGGTCTCACCTACGTATATTCATCAGGTAGACAACTCATTTGTCAATCATTCACTAATAACTCCTAAGTATCCGGTCCTGGCCGTTTCTCGTTGTCGCTGCGAAGGCAGGCCCACAAGGAGACGTACCAAGTTAAACTCGTCAATGATAAACTCAAGTTACTTACGTAATCCTGATAGCTAGGGCACGTTCAGAATTCCACTTTTACTTGAATTTACCTAGTATCTGATATACATCCGGTATAAATAAATCTTTATCGGCTACATACATCCTCACAGCAGAGGCACGGTCTCGGATGTAGTCACAAGAAGTATTCATAAACCGTATTGACAAGTGGACCATATAACATGCATCAAATACATAATTACATTCAAACCTTATAATTAGGGATTTTCCGCTAAGTGTCATACACCCTAAATCTAACCAATTTAGATCCTAAAAAGCATGCATAAAGTCAAGAAAACATGATTAAACATTGATTCAATGAAGGCTAATCATTTTAGGTGGCCTAGAATCAGACTCGCTCTGATACCATTTTGTAGGGGTTTTTTAGGGGGTGAATCCGGTAACGCAGCGGAAGCGGTGAAAATCCGATTTTCAGATTTCAAAAATTTTTCTCGGATTAATTAAATAAACATATTTATTTAACATTCCAATAATCAAATTATGAAAATAAATTCAATAAAACATTTTAGGTGAATTACCGAAATACCCTTGCTTTGTATTTTTTTCCATTTTAGTCCGAAATTGATCTAATCAATTTTGAATGATTCTAAATCATTTCTAAGATGAACTTATGATGTTCAAAACATCAAAACACCAAAGCAACCAAAATCCCCAAAAACCAAGTCTTGGCCGAGAGCACCTTTAGGTTCCATTTTGTGCATTTTGCACTTTCATGCTTCAAGACACATCCAATGATATCCAATGAACATGAAACTTTATATGCATCATATACACACATAAATACACAACATATATGAAAAGCCCCAAATTTGGAATTAGTTAAGAACCCTAATTTTTCAATTTCCACAAATTGGACAAATTAGACCAAATACATTAAATCAATTACTTCAATCATCATTCTTCCATCCAATCCAAGTCTCAACACAATGAAACAACTCAAGATCAAATCTAGGTCATTTAAGAGTGGGTCAATAACTCTAGATTAGCAACATGGTTTCCAAAACTTAAAAGAATCTTTATAACTACAATAGTTACAAGTTCCTTCATCACATACATGCTCAACACTTCAACAAAATTTCCATCATCAAAAACACAAGAAATAATGAAAAGAATAACTTAAGAACATCACAAGATGTTGCCTAGATCCTAAGGAACAAATTCCTTCTAATAGTAAGTTTGAAAAACTTACAAAATCCAAGCTTTCTTTGAGTTTTTTCTTTTCTCCTCACTTGCTTTCTTTGTTTTCTTTAATGGTGTTTGTTGTAAAGTGTATTAGGTTAAAATGAAATGAAAAAATGAAAACAATATATACTTGTGCACAAATGGCCTTTGGCCGAAATTCACAAAAAAAATATCAAGGATTTTCATTTCAATTTCATTTCAAATTTTGTTATCAACTTGCATAAATATCTTAATACAACTTTATTAGATATTTATTTAAGTCAACAAAAGCAACTAACATCATTTACTTTAAATATCCTAACATAAGATATTTATATTTTAATTAATTTAATCATTTAACAATTAAATAATTAATTAATTAATCAAATACAAATATATTAAATATATGTATAATATTTACATTAAATATTAAAAACATATATTCATTTAGGATAAAAGTCAAATAACTCATTTGACTATTAATTAATGTGTATTTAAATTAATCAAGTATTAAATGTAAATACACAATAATTAGGCAAATGACTATCTAGTCCCTTTAGCACGTATCTTGCGTTTAACCTTTAAACGACTTTATAAATAATCAATATTATTATTAATGTTGCTCTAGTGCTCTACGAGTATGTTTCATTATTGAGACTCTCTAGATTCAGGTATATCCGTCACGAAATCTAATTTCGTGTCCATAATCTATCCACCCGTAGATTATGACGATCACGGATAATCTCGCTGAACCATACAGGTCGAGGTCATGGAAAATGTATAATTCCTCCGTCACAGGTATCCGGATAAATCCCAGAGATATAGATGTAAACGTCAAATCTCTATCGGGATTATCCAGTCGACTATTCTATTAGCAATCTCAAAAGAATGTTTAGAACTGGCTTCCAACTTTACCACGGGCCCATGGTTTTATCTGATTGCTAATCATATGGACTACCTATGCTCTGATACACAGAACTGACGGATCCTATCTTGATACACATAGGACACCCTGAGGATCTATCTACACCCAACGAACAGACGGAGGTCTGATCTAAATAGATCGGTGACGTGACTGCCGTCTAAGTGTAGAAGATGTCTCATGTGCCCACAATGGCATCTCAAGTCTAAGAATCACAAGTGCTACTCAACCCAAGAAGATTCTTATTGACGCTGGTGTACCATCCATTAAGAATCTTCGGTGAGTCGTTCAGTGTTTATCCGCTATAAACACCTACACGTCTATACTAGTCTCCAAGACTTATGGTTCATTGAGAAACCATTGGAATCATATATTCCAGTATACGACATGTACCGGTCTCAACGGGTTTACTATACTGACCAAGTAGTGTAAACCTTGACCAGGAACTGTCTGAGAATGATAACGTCATGATACTTCTCAATGTCCGTTGCGACGCTTTTGCAACTGTATCATGACTAATCATTCTAGGGTCATTACGTCTTTACCATATAGAAAGATAGATTATATTATAGAAACTGCATATATTATTCATAATAATAATGTTTTACAGAAGTATTTACAGAAATACAACCGGAATTGGCGCTCTGAGCACCAACCCCAAAACAGTTTTATCGCGCCAGACGAAGTACGCTTGATTGAATATGAAATATGTTCAATCGGGCACACGAGGTCCTACATTGTGTATTTGTTCATCCATGCATGTGTTTGTATCATTTCAGATGCCATTTTGGTAATCTCGTTAGAACGTATTTCCGAACGCTACACGAACGTATACATTCTTCCTCATTCCGTTCGAATGCGTTTACGAACGCTACTCAAACGCGCATCTATTTTGTTTTATAATGCATCAGGTCTTACCCCGTTCGAACGCATTTCCGAACACTATACGAACGCGGACATTCCGTTTCATTTACGTTTGAACGCGTTTAAGAACGCTACTCGAATGCACACGTATTTTGATTCACCATGCATAAGGTCTTATCCTGTTCGAACGCGTTTTCGAACGCTATACGAATGCGAACATTCTGTTTACCGTTCGAACGCATTTTCAAACGCTACACGAATGCATATACAGTGCACATACTTCGTTTCGTCATATTTCATGCATGTTTGCTTCCTTGATCATTTCTTTTACACTATATGATTAATCATATCATTTCATTAGTTGCGCTTAGATAATTATCATCTATTTATATTTCCACATTTCATGCATGTTTGCTTCCTTGATCATTTCTTTTGCACTATATGATTAATCATATCATTTCATTAGTTGCGCTTAGATAATTATCATCTATTTATATTTCCACATATCATTTCATATATTATTGCTTTATTTATCTTCTATGCATTGTTGCTTAATGCGCATGGGCTAATTATATTGGTTTAAAGGTCTTCTATTTGAGAAAAAGTCTAAAAGGCTACCGTTACCACGATATTTTTCCGCGCCTTTTATTATTCCGTTATTTATTTTTCGCATATTATCTTTTTTTTTATTCATGCATTGTAATCTAATGCGCATAGGCTAACTAGGGTGGATTAAAGGTCCTCCATTCGAGGGAAATGCCTAAAGGATACCTTTACCACGATGTTTTATAGCGCCGGATGAAATACACTCGATTGAATATGAAATATGTTCAATCGGGCACACGAGGTCCTATATTGTGTATTTGTTCATCCATGCATGTGTTTGTGTCATTTCAGATGCCATTTTGGTAATCTCGTTCGAACGCATTTCCGAACGCTATACAAACGTATACATTCTGCCTCATTCCGTTCGAACGCGTTTACGAACGCTACTCGAACGCGCATTTATTTTGTTTTTATAATGCATTAGGTCTTACCCCGTTCGAACGCATTTCCGAACGCTATACGAACACAGATATTCTGTTTCATTTACGTTTGAACGCGTTTAAGAACGCTACTAGAACTCACACGTATTCTGCTTTACCATGCATCAGGTCTTATCATGTTCGAACGTGTTTTCGAACACTATACGAATGCGAACATTCTGTTTACCGTTCGAACGCATTTTCAAACGCTACACGAATGCACATACAGTGCACACACATCTTTTCCTCACATTTCATGCATGTTTGCTTCCTTGATCATTTCTTTTGCACTATATGATTAATCATATCATTTCATTAGTTGCGCTTAGATAATTATCATCTATTTATATTTCCACATTTATCTATTTAATGTGCATTCATGCATGTTTGCTTCATTGATCATTTCTTTTGCATTATGTGATTAATCATATCATTTCATTAGTTGCGCTTAGATAATTATCATCTGTTTATATTTCCACATTTCATGCATGTTTGCTTCATTGATCATTTCTTTTGCACTGTATGATTAATCATATCATTTCATTAGTTGCACTTAGATAATTATCATCTATTTATATTTCCACATATCATTTCATATATTATTGCTTTATCTATCTTCTATGCATTGTTGCTTAATGCGCATGGGCTAATTATGTTGGTTTAAAGGTCTTCTATTTGAGAAAAAGTCTAAAAGGCTACCGTTACCACGATATTTTTCCACGCCTTTTATTATTCCGTTATATATTTTTCGCATATTTTCTCTTTGTTTATTCATGCATTGTAATTTAATGCGCATAGGCTAACTAGGGTGGATTAAAGGTCCTCCATTCGAGGGAAATGCCTAAAGGATACCTTTACCAGATTTTTTATCGTGCCGGACGAAGTACACTCGATTGAATATGAAATATGTTCAATCGAGCACACGAGGTCCTACATTGTGTATTTGTTCATCCATGCATTGTTTGTGTCATTTCAGATGCCGTTTTAGTAATCTCGTTCGAACGCATTTCCGAACGCTACACGAACTTATACATTCTGCCTCATTCCGTTCGAACGCATTTACGAACGCTACTCGAACGCGCATCTATTTGTTTTATAATGCATCAGGTCTTACCCCGTTCAAATGCATTTCCGAACGCTATACGAATGCGGACATTCTATTTCATTTACGTTTGAACGCGTTTAAGAATGCTACTCGAACGCGCACGTATTATTCTTTGCCATGCATCAGGTCTTATCCTGTTCGAACATGTTTTCGAACGCTATATGAATGCGAACATTCTGTTTACCGTTAGAACGCATTTTCAAACGCTACACAAATGCACATACAGTGCACATACTTCTTTTCGTCACATTTCATGCATGTTTGCTTCCTTGATCATTTATTTTGCACTATATGATTAATCATATCATTTCATTAGTTGTGTTTAGATAATTATCATCTATTTATATTTCCACATTTATCCATTTAATGTGCATTCATGCATGTTTGCTTTCTTGATCATTTTTTTTGCATTATATGATTAATCATATCATTTCATTAGTTTCCCTTAGATAATTATCATCTATTTATATTTCCACATTTCATGCATGTTTGCTTCCTTGATCATTTCTTTTGCACTATATGATTAATCATATCATTTCATTAGTTGCACTTAGATAATTATCATCTATTTATATTTCCACATATCATTACATATATTATTACTTTATTTATCTTCTACGCATTGTTGCTTAATGCGCATGGGCTAATTATGTTGGTTTAAAGGTATTCTATTTGAGAAAAAGTCTAAAAGGCTACCGTTACCACGATATTTTTCCGCGCCTTTTATTATTCCGTTATTTATTTTTCGCATATTATCTCTTTGTTTATTCATGCATTGCAATCTAATGCGCATGGGCTAACTATGGTGGATTAAAGGTCCTCCATTCGAGGGAAATGCCTAAAGGATACCTTTACCACGATGTTTTATCGCGCCGGGTGAAGTACACTCGATTGAATATGAAATATGTTCAATCGGGCACACGAGGTCCTACATTGTGTATTTTTTCATCCATGCATGTGTTTGTGTCATTTCAGATGCCATTTTGGTAATCTCGTTAGAACGCATTTCCGAATGCTACACGAACGTATACATTCTGCCTCATTCCGTTCGAACGCGTTTACGAACGCTACTCGAACGCGCATCTATTTTTTTTTATAATGCATCAGGTCTTACCCCGTTCGAACGTATTTCCGAACGCTATACGAACGCGGATATTCCGTTTCATTTACGTTTGAACGCATTTAAGAACACTACTCGAACGCGTACGTATTCTGCTTTACCATGCATCAGGTCTTATCCTGTTCGAAAGCGTTTTCGAACGCTATACGAATGCGAACATTCTGTTTACCATTCGAACGTATTTTCAAACGCTACACGAATGCACATACAGTGCACAGACTTCTTTTCGTCACATTTCATGCATGTTTGCTTCCTTGATCATTTATTTTGCACTATATGATTAATCATATCATTTCATTAGTTGCGCTTAGATAATTATCATCTATTTATATTTCCACATTTATCTATTTAATGTGTTTATGAATTGTGTGCTTGTCGTTATGTCGATTTACTTCTATATATGCGAATTTAGATATAGGTTTTATGTAAACTTAGATATAGGTTATTCTTGTGTATGTATGTTGCGTAGACTTGGTTATATTATTGCACAAATTCGTTCATTACAAGTGGCATAAGTAAGGGACCATTCCAAACCCAACGGTTTGAGGTCTTCCCTTGCGAGGGGTGAGTGCGGCCTTAAATCATTTCCCAGTTCACACTGGGTGGCGACTCCATTTTATTTGTCCGGTTTAGTCCCCCGCGGGCTACTCTGTACTCCCAACCGGGCCGCGAGCCTGGGACAGCATCACTGATTTCTGTGTCCTACAGTCTGGAGACTCCACTGGGGATAGAGAATTGGCCCCGAAATAATGTCTTGTATTGTTTGTGATTTGTGCTTTAGTTAACCGTGTCTACCGTGGGTTGAAAGAGGTTTAATTAAAAGCATTATTAAAGCTAGGTAAGAGAGAGAAAATAATCTAGGATTAATTACAGAGATATTTTATCTGGGATAAAATACTATTTAAAGAGAGAGAAAGATTAATTTGGAATTAATCGATAAAATAATATATTCGATATATTAAACGAAATTAGATTTCGGCGCAGAATTAAAATTAGATTTTAATTCGGGCGAACGAGTTAATTTAGAATTAATTCGCTAGCGACGTGAATGGTAATTTTGCTAGGCATAATTATTTAATTAAATTTTATTTAATTACGTCGCAACGGAAAATTCGTTAATTCAGAATTAGCGAACCCGAGCCCGGGATGTGTTGCTGGCCCACTCGGATTTTGAATCAAGTGGGGCCCACAAGTCACAACACAAGTCAAATCACTTGTCAACTTTATCTAACTTTTTGGTTGATGTAAGTTGTTGGAGATTGCTTGTTTATTACACAAGCTTGACTTGTACCAACTTTTTGGAAATTTTGGTAAATGGTATTTTGTTTTTGGAAATCAAATACACAACACACTCACTTCTCTCTCTCTCTCCATCTCACGCCACTTTCTTTCTTTTTTTCTTCCATTGCCGTGAGCAATACAAGAGAGGAGATGAAAAATTGTTGCAATTTTTCAAGTGCTAGCACACATCAATGAGTCATTAAAAGGTGATAGGGAAACCAATCCTTGAGCTTGGAATCAACACTCGAAGCTTGGAACTTGAAGATCAACACAAGGAGGGCTTGGCCAAAAGTCAAGGAGTAGAATTTTTGTGTTCAACGCATCCAAAATCCGATCAAAGTGAATATTTTCTGCATTCTTACTTTGTTGTATTCACATGTTTCATTGCTTAATTGATCTTGGTTTGACCTAGAAAACCCTACAAATATGTTTTTTTACTTGTCGGTTCTAAGTTAACGAAAAATATAACGGAAATTTAATGGTTAAATTGTGTTATGTTTTCTAAGGTAGAATTGAATTGTTTAGAAAATGATTTAGACTAAAATTCATCATTTGATGTAGATTATAGCTTCCAGAGGAAAATCCACGCTTTTAAATATGGCTGTAAAGTAACGTGTATTGGATACATGTGTCTTGGTCTGTCTTGTCAGTACGGTTTATGGGTATCTTTCTATAACTGCATCTGAGATAGTGCCAAAGCTGTGAGGGTGTAGGTTATGGGATTTTATCCATGCAGGTTGTATATTGATACTGGACAAATTCAAGTGAAAGTGGAAATCTTGAATGTGCCAAAGCTGTCAGGACTACATCGGTAGCTTGAGTTTGTCATTGACAAGTGAAGCCTTGATACGCCTCATTGTGAACGTGTCAAAGTTGTCATAACGAGAAACGGTCATGACCAAAACGAGGAGTCACTGGTGAGTGATTGATAAAGAGTTGTCTACCTAATGAATATATGTTGGTGAGATCGTGCCAAAGTTGTGAGTCAAAATATATTCATGGGATCATACTTTCACTATGGAATTCGATTTAATTATTGAATTCTCGTTGTCCGTTGGGGATTACGGTATTACGTAAAGTAGTGGGAGACACTGCTGAGTTTAAAATCCATAACTTAAGCAGTAAGTAATATTTTGGAAAATTCTGCTTTTTTTTCCTTTCATTCTATATTGTTTATAGATTATACTTCTATTCCGCTGCTTGCTTATTACTTGAATAGGTTTTCTGACTTTACTTATGGTTGCGTAATTCTAGAATAGGTTCTAGAAAGACAGTAGACTAAGATATTGTTAGATTAGTTAAAACCATCGGGAACTGTTGTTCCGGTTTTCTTGAAAATCAAGATGGTTTGTGACTTAGTTACTAAGTCATGATTAGGTAATCTAAATAGATATCTGTTTAGGATATAACTGTCTAGAGAGAATAATTTCTTATGCAGTAAGAATTGACTTGAATAGTTTATGTCTCGAGATTCTATACTGGCATTAAGAAAACCTCATTAGTATTTGTTTATCTTATAATGACGTTTCTTGGCTTTAGTGACTTTTAGAAATCACGTGTTTGGCACAGTTTGCTAATCAATTATTTGCAATCGTTACGAATAATTGAACGCAAATTATAAAGCTTAAGAAATGAGATATGTATAGTTGTGTATAAAGAATATCGATTCTCATAATACGACAACTATAGGTATTGGATACCAGATCTGCCGTCTAGTTATTTAAAATAATGTTGAATAACTGTTTTGATATTTAATATCAGAACTTGTGACTATTGGATAGTTACTTGTTCTGTATAAATGGTTGTTACATATTTTAATACGACTAGTAGTGTCATTATTGAAGAGAAAAACATTAAGAAAAATGTTCGGTTAACAAAATAACTTAGAACTGTGCTTTATGAGATTTTATCATAAAAGCATTATATGCTTGTTCCGTATGGTAAAGGATGGTTTGATACGAGTTCACACCACATATCCTTATCAATTTAATAAATATTGTATTCAGGATGTCATTAAATCTCATTTAACCAATGATCGTCGTTGGACCACAAGATTTATTAGACTAATACATTGGATGTATATAGTTTAATGAATTGGAAATTCCTTTAGACAGTTTTCTTCAGTCCGTAACTTAGTTAATGAATTGTCATGACTTAGTTACGTGTTTTTAATAGAGAATATATTGAACGTCTTGAATAGTTCGAGAACTTTCAATATGTTTATGATGAAACGCGGATAGAATATTTTCAATGGTTCAAAGATATTCTATTTCAAGTGTTGAGAAACTATAAAATTCATTATGTGTCTTTGAATTGTTCGAAGATGTTTGATATGATCAAACACATGAATTTAAAGCAATTAGTTCTAAAGTTATTTTATGAATATGATTCTCACTCAATATTAAACTTCCACGATTCCATCTTGATGGAATTGGTCAGTGGGAATTATCGAATCTTATATGATTTGATTCGTTGATATTGAGTGTTACCGAATTTGTTTTCAATACTCTTGAGGTTATGCTCCAGTAACACTAAATCATCTCTTTAATTAAGGTTCCATTGGTTTCTACAGTTACATATATGATATGTATAGTAGAAAATTTGAATCTTGAAAAGTTTGAGATTTGAAACTTTCTTTTGTATAATAGTTATATAATTGAAAGTACTTGTGCCTCGGAGGTACGAGTAAAAAGGTTTATCATTAATTCTATTTAATGGAATAGTGTATTCTATTTGATAAAATATCTTTTCTATAATCCCGAGTGATAAAATTGTTTTATTATTTGGTTTGTAACATCAGATGTTGACGATTGTAGAAAAGACTTGACTTATCGAAGTCAATTTTGAGAGTGATAAACTGAAATAGAACTACATAATTTAATAAGATAAAAATACCCTTAGACATCTTATGTATAAGTACAATATGATATCAGAATCGTTTGAAAAGTATTGATACTTAATGATTCTGTTGTTTTCTTATTGAATAAAATGATCCTATAACTTATAGTGGGAGAGATATTTGATAACGATTCTGGAACTTAGCATTGAACCATAGATCTAAGATTGTTCGTAGCTTACTATGATCGAGTTTTGAACTTAATGAGCTTTCAGTATGAATTGTTCATAAAATGTGCAAATTGTTTGTGCAACAAAAGCACATTGAGCTTGATTAACGTTTGACCTTTATAGTATGACAATGAGAATGGTTATCCTCAATAGTCTATTGTAGATTCTGAGAATACCTGTCGCTAGTCGCACTAGTAGAACAATTACATATCTGTTGGTTAATGATGATATTAAACTGTATTTTGTCTAAAGAATACAAAGTGGCATTCTTGAGTGATTTCTTCGAATGAGAGAT
Organism: Zanthoxylum bungeanum; assembly: GCA_019454045.1. NCBI lineage: Eukaryota > Viridiplantae > Streptophyta > Magnoliopsida > Sapindales > Rutaceae > Zanthoxylum > Zanthoxylum bungeanum. The sequence continues at coordinate 61,846 of SKCR01034794.1, read as the reverse complement.
CCGTCGTGATTTATTTGTTTGAAGAGTTCATTATAGAATGGCCCTAGAGTTTGTATTCTGCTGAGATCACAGTTTGATATACTAGCTTATGGAGCCTATTGTAGACTCAGATAAGTTTTCTGAAAATATGTGTTCTCTGATTTTGATATAGTCAGATTGTCTGATTTTATCAAAACGTAGAGAATGCATATTTGATAGTAGGGTCAGTGGGAGCGTACAAATTTCTTTCTAGTGTTATATATCCTAACGACATTATCATTATTAAAGTAATAATGAAATGTTTGTTAAGTAAAACATTTACTTAAGTCTTATTTTCTCCGTGTGAGTAGTCTCTGTTATATTTGATATAAAGTATTATATATGATATAAAACTAGTGAATTGTGAGAAACTCTCATTAGTCGAGCATTATATATGATCTAATAAATGACGCAGTAAAACTATCTATATGACAGTTACTATAACTGTTTGACAGTTAACGTGTCTTATATATATATATAGTATTCATTTTTCATAAAGGATGATTCCTTTGTCGAAAGAGAAATTGATTAGAATGTCTAGTCAATCTTATGCATCATAGGATGATGGCGTGATGAATGCTATATTATATGCGATTAAAGATATCAATTTAATAGTAATTTTTACGAGTTATTTTGATATGTTGTAGACCATATGATGGATCTTGAAACATGTTCTTTGTGATGTTTGAGATATTAAGAATGAGTTTCGTATTAATGGAGAATTTAGTCTGCAACCATAAGGTCAGATTAGTTTTGATCCTAATTATGACATTAGATGGTCTATGTCATATAAAGTCAGAAAAATACAGTGGGAGTGTCATCTTTGATTCTACTGAACTAGTGGAATCAATTGTAATTTATGAAGTATTGACTTATGAAATTGCAAAGTAACCCTATAGATTGGAAGTTTTCATATTAGTATACTGCTTGCGGTTGTCTTAAAGTATTTGAATTTGATTTCTAAATACATAGACAACTTAGTAGCTATAACACATTACTAATATAGCATCTGAGTCATATTGACGTGGAATTTGGATTCTACAAAATATGAATAATGCTGGCTAAGGAAAATGGTTGGGTTTGTTGGACAGACTCGATTTGTTAAAGCAGGCTTACTTGTTGTTTCCTACCTCTTGAGTGCTGGTGAGCTCTTGATGGCCATGAGTATGCGATACACATTTAGATGTGTATATGATACCATGGATTATCACAAGAGCAAGTGGGAGAAATTGTTAGGGTTGGTGCTCGCAGAGCCAATCCGGGTCGTATTTATGTCTGATTCATAAATACGAGAAATTCTATTTTCCATAATATTATTTAATTATTGGTAGAACCCTTGTCTTTTATACGGTTATTCGATCTAATTGCGATTAGATATCTGATTACGATTAGATCGAAACTGAATCTGGTTTAGTGATAGTGTATATTAGACAAAGACCTTAGGATTTACAATATAGTGTTGGGTGTGCAAACAAAGTCCCACATTGGCTAGAAGTGGGGAGGATCATGGGTTTATAAGTATGAACAATATCTCCATTGGTATGAGGCCTTTTGGGTATAGCCCAAGAGCAAATCCATGATGGCTTAGGCCCAAAGTGGACAATATCATGCCAATGTGGAGATAGGTGATGTCCTAGGTTACTTACAAGTGGTATTAGAGCCATGCCCCAAAGTTAGCCATGTGGATGAATCCTCGGAATACAGAACAAAAAAGTGGTGAGCCTCGATCGTGATCCGTGAATGTGCTCAGCTAAATAGGCGGTGTGCTCGGGTCTTCATGGACGTGTCCTAATCCCAACACAGTGAAGAGGAGTTGGCCTAGGCTAGAGTGGACGGATAGATGATATGATCGTTTGAGGGGAGGCTCTATGGTTCTTTGTTCGACGGGAGGATTGTTGGGTGTGAAAATAAAGTCCCACATTGGCTAGAAGTGGGGAGGATCATGGGTTTATAAGTATGGACAATATCTCCATTGGTATGAGGCCTTTTGGGTATAGCCCAAGTGCAAATCCATGAGGGCTTAGGCCCAAAGTGGACAATATCATGCCAATGTGGAGATATGTGATGTCCTAGGTTACTTACATATAGTGCGCAGTTATAAAGTAGTTTGTAATTGACATTGGAAGCGTACTATAAGATGTATATCCTTAAATAAAGTTCCTGGTCAAGATTTACTAACACGGGTCGGTTAGTAAAATCCGCTAAGACAAGTACATGTCGTATATCGTGACTTGGTCCGATGGTTTATCCCAGTGAACCACGAGTCTCGGGAGACTCGTATAGACATGTAGGTTTTTAATTGATAAGACACTGAATGACTCACTGAAGATTTCCTAATAGATGGTACACCAACATCAATAGAAATCTTCTCGAGTTTGGCGAGCATAGTGGCCCTTTGACTTGAGATACCTGACCGGCGTAATCACATGCGTATAATGGAAGCACACGCATCGTTTAAGTAGTATAAAAAGTATCGATCCACGAGGACTTAATACATAAGCTATTAATTTATGAAGCCAAATTTTTTACAAGTATCTAATAGATTGATTGTTTGATTAGAATGGTGACTTTAAATTAAAACAAGTAAATAAAATTACGCGAAAGTAGATTGATGAAAATTCAATATTATTAAACTATCATGGTTGTGAATCTTTCCAATATCTTTTAAAGAAGAAGTGGTTATTAAATGTTTGTGCAATTTATTGGTTCACTAACCTGGAACACGAAATTATGCAAAAGCCTATGTCGATTTTCAGATGCAAATACCCAGTGTAACCCAATTAATCATATGTCTATGTCAACCAAGTTACCTGAATTCATTAAGATTAAATTCCAATTATGGCTACCCCCGCCCGATAGGTATATGTCTATCCTGTAAGGAAATATACCAAAGGGTTATCTATCCTCAAGGAAGATCGTTGGTTATTAAGTCTAAGGCTGAAACCTAAAATTCCTTTGTCAAATTTATTTTAAGTTTACCAGATCAATCTTATTAATGGCCAGTTAACAAGAAGATTAAGCTTAAGACTTAATAAGTAAACCTTTATATTACCAAAACTATAAAATAACTTTTTTTAAACCAGTGATATTGGAATTCATCACAACCCCAGATAACGAACTTAGTTACGACACATATCTAAGGCTAATAAAAGCTTAAATAAAATAAAAGACATAAAGTAAATACTGGAAATTAAATAAAGTAAATGTTGGGAAGTAAATGCTGAAAATTAAAAATGTTAAAGTACAATAAAAGAAAATGACGGGGGTTAAAGGATCTACTTTTATTACTATTATTTTGGAAATCTCCCTTATTATAATATATTAACTTTGCGTGATAATTACCAACCGACCATATATGCGGTATCCTGATTAATTAAAATTAATAATTAATTACCAACCGACCATACAGGCGGTATCCAATTTAGTCAGGTTAAAACCAATATCAATAATTACCAACCGACCAATAAGACGGTATCCTCGTTAAGTCAGGTTTTAAATAGTTTTTATATTATAATTAATGGAGATTCATCTAAATATTAGTAATAAAAGCTTTACCTTTTACCCCAGCAAGGGGGAGTTACCTCTTCATTGCCTAAAAGTAAAAACTGAAAAGTAAATAAAGGAAGGTACTATTGCATAAAAGTAAATTGCAGAAAGTAAAGACTGAAAAGTAAAGAAAAGAAAGTGCAAATGCGAAAATAATTACTGAAAGCTGTAAACAAACAAACAAGATACAATCTTCATGGTATTCTTAAGGAATTATATAGAAGAAAGTATGAAATGAAAATGAAAATTCGACCTGAATTTAAAGGCATCAATAAGCCCTGCGAGTCCCGACGCGTACAACCATGCGTGTCGCGACGCATGGTTGATTTCTGCCATGTTACGCAAAACTCCTGGAGATGGTGACACTTGGCTTGAGCTGACTGATAATCTCAATAATTGGCTTGGCGTCGTGATGCGTAGAAGTGCTTGCATCACGACGCTGATGTCATTATGATGTAAGCGATGACGTGTTCTGTCGATATCATGTGATGGTGACATGTTGCACAGCGCACGTTAGCAGACGCATGTTAGCAAGGGCGCATGATAGCAAACTTTTCTGATTGTGACATGTGTTCGGTGCACGTTAGCGATTGTGAAGCAGAGTGCAAGTCGCGATGCCCAAAAGACAATTTTGCCCTTTTTATCCATTTTTCACTGTTTTGACCCTGAAATGCCTATAGAGAGTCCTGTTATTTTATTTATCTACAAAATAACACAAAACACATAAAAATATTCACAAAACTCAAGAAACCATACAAATTATTAAGTTAAATCAATGGGAAATGGTGATTTATTTACCATTAATCAATACCACAGTGGGATATATGAGTTATCCTCCACACTTTGATGGCAGTCACATCACCGATCTATTTAGATCAGATCTTCGCCTATTCGTTGGGTGTGGACTGATGCTCTTGATATCCAGTGGATATCAAGACAGGATCTGGCAGTCCTGTGTATAGGGCATAGACATCCTCACGTGTTTACGATCTAGTAAATCTATGGCCGTGGTATAACTTCAGAAATCAGTTCTGAGTGTTATTTAGAGATCGTAAATTAAAAGTCGACTGTATAAACCGAACGGATTTGACGTTTTCATCTATATCCCAGCTATAATACAGATAGCCAGTGACATAAAGATTATACGTATGTAATGACCTCGACTTGCATAGTTTAGCGAGATTATCTGTGGTCGTCATAATCCATGAGTGAGTGGATTATTGACACGAAATTGGATTTCATGACGGATAAACCTAAACTTAGAGAGTCCCACAATATGAAGTGTACTCGTGGAGCATTTAGGCAACGTGATATGAATAATACAGATTATTCATAATACTTCACCGGATTAAGTGAGTTAATTCAGATCGTTTAATCGGTTAAACGATAACACATGCATTAGGAGACTTTGTTCGTTAATAATTATTGTGTATTTGTATTTGATACATAATAGGATTAGATACACATCAATTATTCGTCAAATGAGATTTTGACACATGCCATAAATATATGTATTTGTTATTTATTGTAAATAATAATTACATAAATTAATTATTTGGATATTTAATTGTTAAATATTTGAATTATTAATTAATAAAAATATTTCCATAAATGTTATGGAATTTGTCAAAATATTATTGGTTTACATGGCATGAATTTGTTAAGCTAAATTTGTCCAAATTTGATTTGCCAAGATTAAAGCTTAATATTATTTAATTAGATTAAATGGTCAAATGGACAATTATGTCCCTATAAGTTGGCAATAAGGGTTTAAAGTAAGAATTTTTGTTTTTCTTCCTCACTTCCACCTCCATTTCCGAGATTTAAAAAGGAAATAAGGGTTCCAAAGTTTGTTTGTTGAATCCATAGAGAAAGAAGAAAAAAATCAAGAAATAAAGCTAAGGAATCATCGGATTAAAGGTAATTCTAAAATCCCTAAGCTTGGAAAATTATGTTTCTTGTTTCTTGATGATATAGTGATATCTAGGGTTCTTCTTTTTCATGAAATTTGGGGTTTTTGGTTATGGTGGATGAATTGAAAGTGGTAGTGCATGTGTAAAGTGAAATTGGTTGATATTATTGTAATATTTGTCCAATTTGATCAATTATTGATGAATTTATATTCTAGAGTGTTATGACCACTCTTATGGCACTTAGAATTATTCTTGGATTGTTCATATGTGGTGATTTTAGTTGGTGTCTTGATTAATTAGATTAATCTTGAAAATTTTGGATTTAAGGCATGAAATTAGGCATTTTTCTGTTCTGGATTAGACCTAGTGTTTGTTATATTTTGGTGATGAAAATGTTGTCTTCTGAATATAATGGATGTGTTTTTAGAGTTAGAACAATTTCCGGAAAGTGTTTCCGAGTTGAAATAAGCGAAAACGGCCAAAAACGGCGTTACCGGGTGACTTTTGAGTCAACCGGGTGACGACTGCCCAAACAGTGAATCTGTCACTGTTCAGGCAGCCCATGAACTGCCTTAAAACTATTGGGGCTGACCTGGGCAGTCTCCATAAGTGTCAGGTTGTCGATTCAGTCGAAAATACATTTTGCATCATTTTGCAGAAAAAACGGTTTTCGTAAAAGTTTCGCGAAGTTTCAACCTTATTTATGTTGATATTTGATATTGAATAAATGGATTTATGTGAAATATGAATAAATTATTCATATTAGATATTGAATAAGTTATTCGGTAATTTTAAAAAGTTTTTAAATTATGATTTCGCCCGAACCGCTCTTCCGTTGCGCCCTTCGCCCAAAACCCCAACAGAAAGTATTTTAGGAAACTCCACTAACCATCTACCTTTCTTGTCATCCAAGTTGTGCTTGAGGGTGTTAAAAATCACCTTATTTTTAACATTTTTCATTCCATTAGCTTTCGGGTAGTACACTTGTGAGAAGTGGACTCTGATCTCATACTATTCGCAAAACTCAGTACCATATGGTTGTTGAACTAAGTGTCATTGTCCATCGTCAGGGCTCTAGAGATGCAAAACTTGTAAGTTATATGCTCTCATATGAAGGAAATTATGTTGTTCTAAGTGACCTTGGTGTAATTCTCGACTTCCACCCAATTGGTAAAATAATCAGTGGCCATAAAAACAAAGCAGTTCTCATATTTTGCCACTGGAAGCTTCACAATGATGTCCAACCCCAGTGAGAAAAGGGCTAAGGGCTGATGATAGAATCAAGTTTTTCAAAGGGTTGGTGTATCGTGGGTGCATGCTTCTGACATCTCTCACACCTCTCTGTAAAGTTTTTTGCAATCTGCATCAGATACGACCGGTAATATCTGACGGTGAGTATCCGGTGTGCTAAACTTCTGCCACATATATGATTGCCACATGCCCCATGTGAACTTGTTATAGCACATAATCCTAATCTTGTTCCCTGACTCATCGCAAAAGTGTGCCATCGAACGATTTCTTGATTAATTCCTCTTGATTTACTGCATACCTGATAGCTTTTAATAAGAACTTTCAGGTTTCACTTCTGCCCTGGAATTGTACCCCGTTTTCTAAATAGTCTATGATTGGTCCACCTAGCTATTAGAACTTCCTTTGATCATCATCACATTCTCTGGTTCTGACCTGCCAGATCATATTGAAGTATAGTTTGATGGTTTTGGGACTGACGCTGGGGATTCCATTGTCCCAGGGTCTGATATTCTTAATTTTTCAATCTCGGGAATGGATACTCGACTTTCCCTTAGATGCTCTCATGTTGCTGCCTTCTTGCTAGGCCGTCGGCCTTGGCATTCAGTTTTCTCTCGATGGATTGTATCTCAACTCTTGTAAACTTTTCTAATGTTTTTCTTACCCTCCTAATATATTCACGCATTTTAGGGTCTTTTGCCTCGAATCTACCATCGAGATATCCTGACACCAATTCAGAATCGAGGTTCACCTTCAACAACTTTACTACCAACATGGTAGCTAATTACAACATGTGCATAATTCCTCATACTCTACCTCATTATTGGTGGAGGCATCTAAGAGTTTAAGAGCTTCTTCTATGACTACCTCTAAGTCTGACTCAGCACAACTCCTAGCCCAACTCCTCGTTTGTTTATAACTCCATCAATGTGTAGAGTCCATTGAACAATTTCTTCAGGCAGAGTCAATTGGTCATTCTTAATTGATTCGAAACTATGAATTTTGACTAGAAAGTATGTTACTGTTTGTTCTTTCATTAACGTATTTGGTGCATAGTAGATTTCGTATACCCCCAGTTCGAATACCCACATGGTATGTCTTCCTGACAGGTATGGCTTCGACATTACCTGTTGATCAGACAATTGGTCACTGCAATTATAGTGTGGGACTTCTTCTTTACTGTTACTAAGGCCGGTACCATCTTCTCAATCATGTTGTATCGGGTCTCTACGTCTGACAACATCTTACTTGTGTAGTACACGAGTTGTTACCTTATTTTCTTCTCTGACCAACACTGCGCTCAATACTACTTCTGACACGGCCAGATACAGATATAAGCCTTGCACTCTGCTATTGCAGTGAACGTGGGGGCCTTGCTCATATATGCCTCGATCTCTTTCAAGTTCCCAATACGCTCTTCTCCTCATGCAAGTGTTTTTGATTAATTGAAGCTGTTTAAAAAAGACTTGCATTTGTCAGACATTTTGGATACGAACTGACTCAGGGCTGCTACCTTTCCTGCTAGGCTCTAAACCTCACAGACCGTTCGTGGCTCTTCATTCTCTGATATGGTCTTGAGTTGAGTTGAGCTGGCTTGATCACCCTTCTACTCATAATATGGCCTATGAACTGCCATGTTGATACCCCAAATGCATATTTCAGGGGGTTAAGCTTCATTATGTACCTCCTGAATATGGCGTAGCATTCCTTCACGTCTCGGATATGGTCAGAGGCTGCCTTGTTTTTTATCACCATATCATTTATGTAAGCTTCAACTGTTTGTCCGATCAAGCCTTGGAACATCTTGTTGATCAACATCTGATAAGTGGCTCTACATTTTTTAATCCAAATAGCATCACCTTGTAGCAGAACAACCCTCTTTTAGTGATAAAAGTAGTGTGTACAATGTCTTTCTCATTTATCTAGATCTGGTTGTAGCCTGAATACATCCAAGAAGCTCACTCTCTCATACCCTACAGTTTCGTCCACCAGCCGGCCTATCATTGGCAGAGGTATCCTTTGGGAAAACCTTGTTAAGGTTGGTAAAGCCGATACAGACTCTCCATTTTCCATTCTTCTTGGCCACTACAACAACATTCGATACCCATTCAAGTATTTTTAATGTTTTATGGCATATACTTCCAAGGGTCTATCCACTTATTAGATGATGATCTTGTTCCTCTCAGCGGTGAACCACTTTTTTTTTTCTGCTTGATTGATGGAAAATTTAGATGAGTGTTGAGACAATGAGATGCCATAGATGGGTCACCCATGTCATGTCTTTATGCGTCCATGCAATCACATCTTTGTTTCTCTTGAGCATCTCTAGTATTTCCTTATTCTCCTCAGCGAATAACAAAACTCCTACCAACATTACTTTTCTCTGGCTCTGTTTCTTCTAAAACCATCTCTTCCAAATTCTTGATGGTAATTTCCGACCTGCCTAGCTCATCCTTTGGGTGTTTCAGGTAGGCTGTAGATAGTCATGTAATTGTTATTTTCAGCTTCTGCTTGCTCTATGGTCTCCCCAAACTTTTGTATCTCTCCCCCTACCATCTTGTGCAATCCCATGAGCTGATATTGTAGCATTGACTAGCCTGGGATAGGTCTCCCTTAATATCGATAATATATAGCATGTCAGGGACTGACACCTCATTACTTTGTGTAGGGTGGATAATATATTATTCATTGCATTGATCCTCTTCCTACCCATAATCACATTGATTAGGGACGCAGTGTTAATGAACAAGAAATTGATCAGTACCATCCTTACCGTGGCGTATATCGGCAAGGTTATTGTTCATAGTGGTCTTACTTTTGCATTATTAAATAAAAACATAGGCTTCAGACTGGGGGAGATAAGGTTCTGATATATCCCTTTCTGTTGGACTGCTTCATAAAAGATGATGTCTGAATTACTCATTCTGTCTACCAGGATACAGGACACCATTGCATCTGCTATGCGCAGTCTGATTATCAGAGGATCTGAATGCACTACCTTCAGCATGTCCATGTTTGTCTGTGAATGAGATTGGCGCTGAGTAGGTGGATGACTCTACTTCTGCCCTAACGTAGTTTACTTAAAATCTCAGGGCCCTCATTCGATCATCCCTCTCAATGAGCTGACACTCCATCCAGCGCTATTTCTCGTGCTCTTCCTCGGGCATGTCCAACCTTACATATAAGACATGTGCCAACTGTTGGGAAGCGGCCGCGAGTGCACAGCGGAAAGTCAAAAATTATGATGCCGCTATTCCTTTGCCCAAGATCATTTTTTTTATTATTCTACAAGCCTAGGCATGTTACTATATATATTCTAAGCATAAAACTCATAAAACATGCAAAGAACATAAACTTAAACATGCTAACTATCATAAGAACTCTAATTAAAATAAAGAAAGAAAAAGACTTACTTGAACCGAAGACTCCTCCAGTCCACCCTCCAATCTACAAGCTTTTCTCAAACTCAGCAAGCTCTTCCATGTTCCAAAGAGCCACCCAAGTGTGTGGCCTCCAAAGATGCACACACCAAAGCCAAAACTCAATGGCAAGACTACGTCTTGAGTGCACAGGTATTTTGCCCTTGGTGCTAGCCCAGGCAAATACCTCAAAACTTTTAACTCGTGGTTCCTCTAGTCAATTAGACTTAAGGATCCTCAAAATCAGTGGCTTACTCTTATTTTTTATTTATTCCAATTCCCAGAGTGCCCCTATCGTCATTCACCAATCCCTAAGCCATTATGGAACCTCATAAATGATATGTTCAATAATTAAACACATTGAACCATTTATGAACAATTCCTACAGCAATCATTCATGCTGTTAAATTTATATTGTGCACTGTTAACCATTGATTTCGACTTTGTTGCGTGTGACTTTTTGGGTTCCCCTCAAGTTGGACATGAAATGAATCATGATAATTTAATCGAACAAAAATTATCCTCCGATCAGATGGTCGTTCGATTTCAATAACCAAGGTTGACATCTAGCAACATGCCAAGCCCCCCAAATGATAAGGAAATATATATACCCGTTTTGTATGCGATTTACATATGATACAGTCCTTCGCCTCTCTATATCCCTACCTATTGACCTAGGGTAGGGAAAGTTTCTACCCATATGGTCAAAGGTATGATGTTGATAGTGTCATGAATCGTACTAACCCAAGAATCTCACATGATTCTTCCATTGTGGCCACAGTCTCAAGCACTGATCACACATATCAACCCGTGAACTGGAATACTACTTTTATAAGAAAATATTATCCGAGAGAGTGGCAATTCTCTATTGTATCTTTACAAACTTCATGTGTTTCAACAAATGACCCAATCATACCCTTATGACCGGATCTTTTGAACCGGGGAAGGAGAATGTCAAAGTTATATGATCCATGCATAAGATTATAAAGACCTCAAGTCTAAGGACTAGTCATATAATCGATACATGAAAGTTCTCACAGACACATGGGATAAACACTCCATATGAAAACTTTCAGCGGTCAGTTCGATGGACACGAGTAACTCATGCATCCATGTGATACACCAAGGGGACGGATCTCCGCTAGTAGCCTATGAGATCGGCTGCCATACTTAAGGGCGGATCATATCATCATGCTAGTCTCTCCACTTTGTGAACGCCCGGATTATTCATAAAACTATGACTAGGAACGTTTGAGAGTAATGATTCTCATAAGGCGTGGAAGCCATCGTCTTATTACTCCAATGGCTTTATTACAGTGTTTGATGATTCATATAATTTATGCAAGACACGTATAATAAAGATTGCCATTTTATTAATTAATGAAAATATTACAAATACATGTATATATAACTCATCTATAAGTTGGATATATGGCATATCCCTAACACCAACCCCTCTTTATCTCATGAACCACTCCTTGGTATTACTTCAGATCTCTACTGGGTATTTCTTTGGTCTTGTTGTTGCTGGTAGTTGACTTCCTAGGGCAGTGGCCTAGCTTCCAGGTGGCTCTTCCCTTTCAATTATTCCACTAACATGTCATTTTTCAAAATTTCTTTCAACTGATGGTACAGATTCCAGCATCTGGCAGTGGTGTGTCCTACATCTCTTAAAACTCACAGTAGAACCCTTTATTATGGTACTATTCTCACACTCTTATCAGTTGGGGCTCCGTTAGCAGGCCCTAATTGTTCACTTTAAGGAAGATATGCTCTTGTGATAGGGTGAACTCATATAATATTCCATTATTTTCCATCTTGGCCACTTGGGTTCTGACTCATACATTCTCATTTCCTCAATATCTCTTGATTTCCTGTAACTTTCTTTTTCTATAGTCATGGCTCTGCCCTCTCTTGGTTCGACTGCTGTGATTTTGATCTGCCACCGTGATCGCAACAACTTGGGACATCCTGGTTCTATTTTCCATCACCTTCAGCAGGCCCTCTGCTCTGGTTCATACTTCTGACATGTCATACAGAGGCGCCTTCAGAAACTCTTTATGAATGTAGGACTCTACCGACCAACCCTCTGACAAAGAAAGCTGTTGCTAATTTCGAGTCTATGTTGTTGATGATGTTAATCTTTTCAACAAACCTTTGTAAGTATTGCTTATGAGGCTGATCGTATATCTACTCCAGCTGTAGGTTTGCCATAGTAACTTCAGTGGGACAGTTGTCATGGTACTACTCAATGAACCTCTGCCCAAAATCTTCAAAACTCTATATCGATCACTCTAAAAATTACAGGAACCAAGAAAGGGCATTGCCAGTGAGGGTGGTGATGAACAACTTACACATTAGTGCCTCGTTTGTGGTTTCCAGTGAGATCCTCTATCGAAACTGAACCAGGGGAGCAACTAGGTCCGAACTCTCAGTGTACTTGTTGAAGTTGGATGGGATGAAGTCTAAGTGCTTCAATTCTTATATTATCCACTCCTGGAATGGTGAGAGGGACATCCTCATGATTGCTAAGTCAGCCAAATCCTTCGAGATCTGCTCTCGAATGCCCCTGATCCTCTTCCCTATTGTCGCCACCAATTTTTCATCGACACACTCCTCTCTCCATTAGGCATCTTTTTTATTATGACTCACATCTAAGATTTTACCTTTCTCCTTGTGTTACACCTCTCTCCAAATCTGACATTGATTTCTAGAGCTTTTTGAATCAAAATCTGCAATATTGATCTCGACGAGGCTCATTCCCTAAGGATCATTATTATGGTTCACCTCAAGCTGCCTGATGAGGCCCAGGATGCAGCCCATGATGGACGGACCACCATAGTGCAAGTCTCTGAGGGTCCAATCACGAGGTCTCGAGCTAAGAAAATCCAGGAAGCTATGCATGGATTCATACAGAAGATTGTATCTGACTATTCCCGCACTTCTACTTCATTGAGTATGGGCTTGAAGCTGGACGAAGCCAAGATGGTGAATCTTATTCAGGCCGTGGAGCAACGAGTTACTTAGGCCTATTTTATTATAGTTATTTGACAATTGTTATTAATTTATTTAGGGCTTGACATTTGTTTTATTTCGGCCTTTTATTTATGTTTGAGTGTTTTTCTTTAGATTATTATTTTATGTTTGGGAATTAGGTTAAGCATGCAAGGGTTTTCACATGGGGATGACTTAACTTAGTTTTAGGATACGCGCAAGTTGGCATGTGGGTAGTTTCGTCTTTTATCCTTTTGGGTTAGGGTTTTGGTTGGAGCCTCCTTATAAAAGGCTAACCTTTTAGTTATTTTCAACAACTCTCTTTCAATAAAATTTTATATCAATTTTCGTGAGCATTGAGAAACCCTCAATTTGTTCTCACTAATTTTGGCTTATAAAAGGTCAGTTAACCCTTTGTGGCGCCCTTATTAGCACTTTTGGTTTCTGTTGCTTGTTCTTCAAAGGTTTAGAATTTTTATCCGAACTATCTTGGCTTTCTTGGGAACGATTTCAGTCTTGTGTGGGTTTGTCTGGCTCTGCTACCAACTGATGATCGGGCGCTTCCAATTCCTCTGAATGTTTATCATCATTTGGTCCCACCAGACAAGTGCATAATCGGCAAATTCAATAACCGCTAAACTTCAGAATCTTACACAAGGGTTTCAGAGTGTCGAAGACTACCACAAGGATATGGAAATTGCAATGATTCACGCCAATATCGAGGAAGACCGATAGGCCACTATGGCACAGTTTCTAAGTGGGCTGAATAGAGAGATTGCAAATGTAGTGGAATTGTAATATTATATAGAATTAGAGGACATGGTACATATGGCAATGAAAGTGGAACGCCAACTCAAGCAAAAAACTATATTAAGGGGCAATTCGGATCCAACCAATACACGGAAGCCGAAAGGGGGAGATAATGACAGGGATGGCACCACATCTAGGTTTAGATCAAATACCCCAAAGCCAAGGGAAGATGTCACTACTAAGCCTAAACCAAAATTTGATACCCCACCAAATAGGAGTCGTGACATGGGCAGTTGAGTATGCAATATGGGGGTGATGGTGAGGTAATTTCAAATGGTGAGGATGTTGTGGAGGAGGTGCCCAAGTTGGAGGTCTCCACTGATGAAGAAGGGGTTGAGTATGCAGCCAAAGGGGAGTCCCTTGTGACCCGCCTTGCTTTAAGTACCCATGCTAAGGTTGAGGATGATATGGTATAACAGCAACAGAACACATTCCATACTAGATGCCTCATCCAGAACAAGGTATGCGGTATGATTTTCGACGACGACAGTTGTACTAATGTGGCTAGCACGATACTTGTTGATAAGCTGGGTTTAACTTTACTTAAACATCATAAGCCTTATCATTTACAGTGGTTGAATAACAGTGACGAAGTTTAAGTCAATAAACAGGTCTTGGTTAGTTTCACTATTGGTAAATACAATGATAAGGTGTTATGTGATGAGTCCCAATGCAAGCTAGACATTTGTTACTAGGGCGTCCTTGGCAGTTTGACAGGAGGGTGATGCATGATGGGTTTCGAAACATATATTATTTTGAGCAAGATGGAAGAAAATTTACACTTGTTCCATTGACACCACATGAAGTCTTTAAAGATCAAATGAAGCTACAGGCCTCTACAGCGCAAACATCTGCGGGCAAGATCGAGGATGTGAGTCGAGGGGATGAGGTTGACAGTTCCAGGGGAGTGAGCGAGAGAAACAGTGAGCGTGCACAAAATAATGAGAGTGTGGGTAGAATGAAAAATAGTTTTTTTGCTAAAGAGTGAGAAGTGAGGAGAGAGTATGCCAAGAATAAAGTGATGATCCTCATTATGTATAGAGAAACTCTTCTGAGTTCTGATGACACTAACCCTAACATTATTTTTCCTAGTGTGTTTACTTCTTTATTGCAGGATTATGATGATGTGTTTGCAAAGGAAATACCTCATGGTTTACCACCAATTCGTGTATTGAGCTTCAGATCGACTACATCCCAAGGGCGATCATTCCTAACCGACCAGCCTACCGCAACAACCCTGAGGAAACTAAGCAGCTCAAGAAGCAAGTGGAGGAGTTGATGAGCAAATGGTATGTACGGGAGAGCATGAGTCCGTGTGCAGTTCCAGTCCTATTACTCCCAAAGAAAGATGGTATATGGAGAATGTTCCAGTCATGTGGAGGAGTATGTAGGATATGTGCGAGCTGTGTTTGATATTTTGAGGAAATAATTATTGTATGCTAACCTTAAAAATGTGACTTTTGCATGGAAAATGTGATATTTCTGTGTATATCATTAGTGCTCAAGGCATTGAGGTTGACGAAAACAAGGTTAAAGCCATTCGTGAGTGGCCTACACCTAAGAGCATCACTGAGGTTAGGAGTTTCAATGGACTAGCTAGTTTCTATAGGAGGTTTGTAAAAGATTTTAGCATTATCGCTGCACCACTTACCGAAGTCGTAAAGAAAAATGTTGGCTTCCATTGGGGGGAGGAACAAGAGAATGCCTTTATGTTGGATAATTATGACCCATAATGTCACTATTTGTACAGATCATGGTGTTGTTGTACAAATTAACTATGTGACAAAGGAGATTGCTCTCTTATCATTTGTGATTAGATCACCTAGATATATAAATGATAGGAGGTCCTTATGATTTGTTCCTGGATTGAGAATGATATGAGACAGTATCAATCCACGAAGGATAAATCATTAAATATCCATAGTCAGAGTATTATCGAGATTGGACATCGATAAATACGTAAAAGACTAGTGTTACACTTGTGCGTGTTGTGAGGGCACAACATCATAGTTCTCATATATTTGGGTATAGGATACTCACGCAAGTGTAATAGGAGGTTTTGTTTTACCGATGGTACGCGAAACAGCTTCACTCTGGATAGACCCCCTCGGAATTCCATTGGTAGTATGACTATGTGTCTATGGAAGTCCGAAATCAGGGTAGGTGTATTTGGTCTTAACCTGAGACTTGCACCGCTAATACTTGCGACAATCAATATACTTTGGTTGTGGTCATCCAGGACTTTAACAGGTTCTGTGTACGCCAATACTATGTATATTGAGAATCGTAGTATGTTGGGTGTGATGTTAAGACGGAAGTATCACTCCAGTCATATGGAGATGATGGTCACATAGGATACGGAACTCGTTCTCTTAAATGCTCGAGCTATCGGGATATTATGACTAGGTCATGTATATCCGATTATAGAGACTAGTTGCCAGACATCCGATTTGTGCTTCGTACGGGGCAGACACAATTCCAGCCCCGGGCCTAGCACGTGATCATCCGATACTGGATCGAAATACGCAATACCACGTATACTACGCCTGATATAGATCGTTTATTCCTGTAAGCATGTTTCTGGAGAATTGGGTAAGCATGGCGCTTTGCTAGAAGCCAATCTTGTCTTGTAAATCGGTACAAACGTAGTACTAGGTACTTACGTGTTTGGATAGTCCGACAACTGAATTTACTGCCAACATATCCGGGGATCTCATGGGTCGCTTCTTGAAGATTCACCGATTATGTATGACTCGCACTTTAATTAATCTGGGATTAATTTAATGAGAGAGAAAATTAATCTGGGATTAACTGCGGAGATATTTTATCTGGGATAAAATATCATTTAAAGAGAGAGAACGATTAATTTGGAATTAATCGATAAAATAATATATTTGATATATTATACGAAATTGGATTTCGACGGGGAATCAAAATTAGATTTTAATTCAGGCGAACGAGTTAATTTAGAATTAATTCATTAGCGACGTGAATAGTGATTTCACTAGGCGTAATCATCTAATTACGTCGCAACGGAAAATTTGTTAATTCGGAATTAGCGAACCCGACCCCGAGTATGTTTGTGAGCGCATTCGCATTTGGAATTCGAATGCGTCACGCAAGTCACATCAAACGTCAAATCGCTAGTCACATCAAGCGTCAAATCACATGTCACTTTTAGTGATGTGACGATTTGATTGATTGATTGAGTGATTGATGTGGTAGTTGAAAAGCATTAATGGGTTTTTTGCTTTTTGACTTTTAATAATTGAAAAGGGTTTTTTGTTATTTGATTTTTGGAAAATCAAATATATAAAAACATTTTTCTTTTCTCTCTCCACAACTCACGGTCTTCTCTCTTTCCCTCCTCTTCTGTCACGGCTTGGAGCCATCTTCTTCTTCTTCTTCCATTTTCTGGTTCTGCCGAATACAAGAAGAGAAGGAAGAGATGATTTTGTTGCAAAATTAAAGTGCTAGCACACCATGAGTCTTCCTAAGGTGATAGGGAACCGATTTCGTGAGCTTGGAATGAAAAAGCTTGGAGCTTCAATGGAGGACACACCATGGCCGATTCTTGGAGGAGTCACACCACCCATTACCGAGCAGTCCACTGCAGAACAAGGAGCCCACTGCCGAGAGCTCAAGGGGCTTAAAGACTTGTGTTCTTCGCGTCGCAAGATCCGTTCATTGTGAGTATGATTCCGCCATACTTTGTTGTGTATTCACATGCGCTTTTGTGCTTGATTTCATTCTTGGGACCTAATTAGAAACCAACAATGGTATCTTCTGAGTTTATATCAAGCATGAAATATTTTAGGGTTTGAAATTGGGTAAAATCAATTTGAGCATGATTTGGTTAAATTGATTGATTAAGTATGCTTGGATGTTGATTAATTGAAGTTGTGCATGATCAATTTCATTAAATTTGATTGGATCAAGTTTTCCCAATTTTGAAGGCTTGGCCGAAAATATGAGAGCCCTAATATCTTGGTGATTTTTGTTTGTTTGATCATTGGATGACTTAAAACAATTGGGTAAAGTTTATTTGAGGTTTATTTGGATTGAATTTTGAATTGGACAAATTTTCCCCAAATTAATGGCTTGGCCGAATTCAATGCGTTTTTGAAATTCATGGTGTTTTTTTATTTTTGATTCATTGGATAAGTTGAAATGATTTGGAAAATGATGATTGTGGATTCAATTGGATTGAAACCGAATCGCAATGAAAAACCCCTACATTGCCAAGAATAACAAAGCATAGAAATGGGTTTGATTTTGATTAAATTGTGTTGGACACTATTTGATGTTAAAGTGCATGATTAATTAGTCTAATTGATGTTTTAGAAATGTTAATTGGGTGATTAATTGTGTATTACACTTAGGTTAATTAATTGTGGAATTTGGAATTCTATAAGTTAATTAATTGGGTTTAAATTGGATTTGGGCCTTAAAGGTTATAATTGGGCTTTTGGGCTTGGTTGTACTAAGTTAGGTTTAGGCCAATTTGGTTGGATTCAATTGGCCCAAAACCGCATCCATAAAGTCCAATTATGACTTAATGGACCTTAATTATTTAATTGGGCCTAATGGGCCAAAATTGATTTCGGGGCTTATGGGGTAAATCCCGGATTGGATTTTGGTTATTGGTTTTGACCCGAGTTGACCAAAAGTCCACGCCTTAAAGAAATTAATTAAAAGCCCATTGGACTTTAATTAAATAAATATTAGATGTTAATTGGGCTATGAGACCCGTAACGATTGAATTTGGAATTTAAGTCGTAAAGGTTCGTTAATAAAGTGTAATATTTAATTTGGAATTAAATAGTGAATTAGTATTAAATACATATTAAATTGGATTTAATGTTGTAGTTTAATTTAATTCAAGAATTCGTACTTTGAGTACTTATTCGCAAAACGAGTTTGACTCGCGCAAAATCAAATCATTGTTTGAACATTAGATGATCACTAATTATCATATTAATTAATTGGATTAGATTGATTGATAACATGCTTGTGTGAATACATGGTTGCGATGCATGAATAATGTATATCGAATGGATATTAGATGGGTGGGGCAATTTTGGAAATTATTGTAATAAATTTGATTTATTAATTGGACCTGCGCGTCCAGCCTTATCACCTCTTTATTTCTTTGTATTTCTCTTCTCACCTATTCCCCTCAATGTAAATGAGGTTTCTTTAGAAGTGTAGTGTAACGGGTAGAAGAATTATTTGTGCTAGCGGGAGAGAGAAAATAAGAGATTTGATCTAGGATCAATGTAAAGTATCCATCCGCATATCATTATTATTTTATTCATATGTGCTTTATTATGTGTTTAGAATGCATGTTTAAGGGTGTATGATGATGAAACCTTAACAAATATAATAAATTGGTTGCCAATTTGCACGCGAAAAACCCTCGCTAAATATTAAGTGTTTTTCCTTCCATTGAGTGATTCTCACTCAAGATCCAAGACTGACATTGGCTTGTTGGCCAAAGTCAAGGCCTTTGTCCATCGAGGATGTGTTTGAATCATGAGAGTTTTGTTCCATATCGGTGTCTTGTCCAAGTTGTGGTTTGTTGGCCAAAGTTAAGACCACTTCTTGTCCATCGACATTGATTACGAAGCTTTCCATGGTCAATGGGTCACGCTTGACTGGGATCACTAAGTTTGTTGTGCCAAAGCCAAGGCTTAGTGATTCAGAGGAAAAAGGTTAGGTAATACATTGGATGTATTGGCATATATAAGATATATGTTTCAGACTTGGATGTCCCCCTACCGGATCTAGGAATTGGATTGGATCCAATTGATCTTAGAGATCTACCTAGTTAATATCATACAATTTGTTGGCCAAAGTCAAGATTGTGTGATATTTAACGGGATCCTAACCCACTAGGAAACACGGTTTCCCGAGTACTCGACAGAGGGTTAGAGGCTCGCCGAAAAATAATAGGAGGCAAGTATTGAATTTTCAATATTCGTTTAGTAACTTGCCATACGCGCTCATTTCAAATATTTCGTCGATATAAATTAATATATTAGTTGGACAAATATTTAATTGTTGTTTTAATTAAAGCAGTTGGACTGTATTATAGTTGATTATATAATTGGATTATATTAATCAATATATTTGAATTAATTAATTTCAATTTATAGTTGATTTTATAATTGGATTATAGTAATCAATGTAATTGAGGTTAATTAATTTAAATTATATTTGATTATATAGTTGGACTATAATAATCATTATAATAAATAGTGCCACGAATCGTTGATTAAATAGTTGGATTATTAGAATCAAGATATAATTGAAAGATTGACATTTAAAAACATAATCCTAGAGAAAATGTATTTAAATGGTTTAATTCTTCAAATTGGGAATAAATTTCAGGATGGTCCTGGAAAATAATAAGTTACTTTATTTGATAAAATAACATATTAGGCCTAAGCCTCGAGTTAAGCAAATAAGTGGAACATGATATTTGGAATATTCACGTAATGATAACTTTAATGCTTAATCCATTATACTTGTCATATAGACTCCTTAATTTCTTTATCAGAACTAAGGATTAGATTCTTAAAGTATGATATTGAAATTGAAGGATCTTCATAAATCTATACTTAGATTTTAAAAGTAAATATTGCAATAATAAACTCTTGGAGAGTTAATGACTATTCTCAAGGAAACAAAGTCAAAGTTTGCAACAAAGCAAGTAGCGCAAGGCGCCCCTTACTTCGATGTTCCAGAATGCCAAGGCCTGGCCAAAGGCTTCTAGAATGTTGAAAAGGGCAAAGGAAAAATCATTACAATCTTTTAGGAAGATAAAATGACATATCCCAAGAAGGAATTGAAGACGAGCAAGGCTCTGACTTCAAATATGTTTCTCATAAATATGTTCACAACTAGTATTAAAATTGGATCTTAGATACTTAGTGTGGTACATAAATATGTACTGATGTTTAGAATCTTCTATGAACAGGATACTGACCTCAATTGAGATTATATCTGTGAATTGTAAACGGGACGAAAGTTGTTGTTTTAACCATAGATAGCTAAGTTTAGGAACTACCCTAAGGGTATGTACTTAAATTAGGAAAATGTTTTAATGTAACTAGTTTGACTAGAAACATTATCTCTATATCGCGTATAACCCGCTGCGGGTGTACCTTTATATTCTAGAACACTAAATTGTTTTATTATATAAAGATGATATTGAGATAACCACATTAGATGTGAATAACATTTATATTTTGAATATAAATAAAATCTCAAACATATAACATGACAAACAAATAGTTCAAAACTGATTTAATCAGTTGAAATTTGTATGTGGCATTGTTGTCTGGGACACAATTTAAACAGGACTCGTATATCCACACTTTTGAAGAGTGGGTACTAGGACTGATTTGATTCCAATCAAATAAAGTCTACGAATCTAGTTTATTGGGCAAAGTGCCTAAAACACTATTTACTTGGTAAAAGTGTCTGTGCCACAATCTGTTAGCCCTAGTTCATAGTGAAGCAAGTGGGCCCATGTCTAGCTAGGCTAGATGTGGATATGAATATTTCGTGACCTATGCGGATGTGGCATCGCGTTATGGTTATATGTTTCTTTTGAGGAACACAAATCGAAAACTTTAAAGTTTCGACGCGAAATAGACAAACAGATCGGCTATAGTATTAAACTGTCACGATAAGACCGCGATGAAAATACTTAAGCTATAAGTTTCTAGTATACTAGAAAGAGTATAGTATTCTTTCTATCAGGACTCCTCCCGGAACACTGTTGGATAATATGACCCATAGCGTCACTATTTGTACATATCATGGTGTTATTGTACAAATTAACTATGTGACAAAGGAGATTGCACTCTTTCATTTGTGATTAGATCACCTAGATATATAAATGATGAGAGGTCCCTATGATTTGTTCCTGGACGGAGAATGATATGAGACAGTATCAGTCCTCGAATGATTAATCATTAAATATCCCTAGCCGGAGTATTATCGAGACAGGACATCGATAATGCGGAATAGGCTAGTATTGCACTTGTGCGCGTTGTGAGGGCACAACGACATAGTTCTCATATATTTAAGTATAGGATACTTATTGCATGCGATAGGAGGTTGTGTTTCACCGATGGTACGGGAAACAGCTTCGCTCTGGATAGACCCCTCAGAATCCCATTGGTATTATGACTATGTGTCTATGGGAGGCCGAAATCAGGGTAGGTGTGTATGGTCTTACCTGAGACTTACATCGCTAATACTTACGATAATCGATAGACTTTTGTCTTGGTGGTACAAGGCTTTAACCGGTTCTGCATACACACTTCTGGGTTTATCAGATAGTCGTAGTGTATTGGGTGTGATGTCAGACGGAAGTATCACTTCAGTCATAGTGGAGATGATGTCACGCAGGATACGGTACTAGTGCTCTTGAGTGTTGCGCAACCAATCGGGATATTGTGACCAGGTCATGAATATCCGATTATAGAGACTATGTTACCAGACATCCGACATGTGCTTCGGACGGGGCAGACACTTATCCAGCCCCAGCCCTAGCACGTGACTATCCGATACTGGGCCGATATACACAATACATACTACGGTATACTACTACGCTTGATATAGATCTTAAATATTCATATAAGAATATGTCCGGAGAATGGGAAGACTTGGTGCTTTGCTAGAAGCCAACCTTGTCTAGTAAATCGGTAAAACGTAGTACTTGGTACTCACGTGTTCGGATAGTCCGATGACCGATTTGACTGCCAACATATCCGGGGATCTCATGGTCGCTTCCCAAAGATTCACCGATGACGTATGACTCGCACTTTATTAATATGGGATTAATATAATGAGAGAGAAAATTAATCTGGGATTAATTACAGAGATATTTTATCTGGGATAAAATCAATTTAAAGAGAGAGAGATGATTAATTTGGAATTAATCGATTAATTAATATATTTGATATATTAACGAAATTAGATTTCGACGCGGAATTAAAATTAGATTTTAATTCGGGCGAGCGAATTAATTTAGAATTAATTCATTAGCGACGTGAATAGTGATTTCGCTAGGCATAATCATTTAATTACGACGCGACGGAAAATTCGTTAATTTGGAATTAGCGAACCCGAGCCCGAGATTATTTGCGAGCGCATTCGTATTTCGAATTCGAGTGCGGCACATCAAATCAAGCGTCAAGTCGCTAGTCGCATCTAGCGTCACATCAAGCGTCAAATCATGTCACTTTGAGTGATGTGACAATTGATTGGATTGATTGATTGATGTGATTGATGTGACAATTGATTGGATTGATAAAGTGAAGTGATGTGACTTGATGTAATAAAGGTGATGTGTGTGGTTGGGAATTAAACCCAAATGTGTGTGAAATGATTTCAAATGAAATTCATGTGTATTAGATACACACATTACACACAAAACCGATAATAACATTTCCCTCCTCTCTCTCCTCTTCTTCTCCTCTCATCACTCACGTTTTTGTTGTTCATGTGAGGCAGTGAACTGCCGAATTTTAGAAGCAAAAATGGAGGGAAGCAAGTGTGTTTTGTGGCAAAACAAGAGTGCTAGCACACTCCGGGATCATGCCAAGGTGATAAGGGAAGTATACCCATGAGCCGGGAAGCCAAATGATGAAGCTTGGAGCTTCAAATCATGAAGACAAGGGGCGAAATTCACTATTCACAGCAGCCCACTGCCTTGAAAAAGTGAGCAGAATTTTGAATTTTTGTTGCCCAAATCGTCGCTCAACCGCTCGATGTAAGTATTCCGCACTTCCGTCGTTATATTCACTTATGATTCATGCTTGAGTTTTGATCTTGGGACCTATAGAAACTCCAACAAACACGTCATTTTGACGGTGTGTCCGAACTGAGTAACCGGATTTTGTTAGACATGATCAGGTTAATCATGAGTCGCTCTGAGCTACCATTTCCTTCAATGGATAAGCATAAACAGTGTAGAACTTATTTAGAATAAGGTTCCATTAAAATCTGTTTGACAGATTTCATATTAGATATGAACGGGAAAGAAACTGGGTTTCACATTCCTGAAAATTTGGGTATGCTAGGCATACGTTTGGATGATACCAAACAAGAACCCAAATTGGATAAGTGCCAAATGTAGGTTATCCTAGGGATACCATAAGTATAGTACTTATACAACTCAAATGAGAAAAATTTAATTGTTGCTCACCATGCGGTTTTCCTAAGAGGAATACCTATATGCAGTGGTAAGTGGGAGGATAGTAAAACTCGATGAAAATCGGAGTAATATTGTTCAAGGCATCGAATCCTAATGGAACATAAATAGTTCATCAAGGATGAAACTAAACCATTAATCTTTGAATACACAAGAACAACGTAGTCGGAGAGAGTCAGAAAACAACCTGGGGTATGGGTTTCTGATCTCACCTCATAAAGATGTCTATCTTTTAAGGTATACCAACTGACTACGTATGAGGAAGTGATACAATGTATCGACTCCCCATTATGACAAAGTGTCATGAATCCGAAGTGGATTCCATGTATACCAACTATGTTTAGACACTAGTTGATGTACCGCAAGGCATTATGCCTATTGGTACTATATAAGTCTTCAAGGAAGACATACATGGATGGCAACATACCAATGTACTAAGCTAGGCTTGTAGCGAAAAAGTAAAGTTATCAACATTATGTTGATTACGAAGAAACCTTTTACATGTTGCCACGATAAATCTGTTTGGATAATGCTTGCTAATGCTGCATGTTTCATTCATGAAATGTGGCAGCTGAATGCCAAAACTGTTTTCCTTAACGGAAACCTTTCGGAGGATGTTTACAATATCTTGACGGTTTTGTCGAACCATAAAAAGCAAACTAGGTTTGCAAGTTATTCGATCCATATATGGATTGAAGCAAGCATTAAGTTCTTGGAATTATCATTTTAATGTAATCATAATGATGTATGATTTAATTCAAAGCGAAAATAATTCTTGTGTATATAAGGAGGTTAGTGGGAGTACACTGACAGTGAATGTCCTGAGTAATGATGATATATCATTTCTTGGAAATGATATTCCCATAATATAATCGGTGAAAGCTTGGCTTTCATGATAACGACTATAAGTCGTAACACCGGTACTATAAAAGTTTGAATAACAGTACAGTGAGCTGGAAATCTTCCAAACAAGATACTGTTACCGAATAAACAACAAATTCGGGTTATTGCTGCAGCTGAGGCAGCAATAGAAGCCATTTGGGTCGTAATAAATCTAATTAGATTAGATATAGTTCTGTTAGCAGCTGAGCTAGGCGTCAGCACATGCTAAAGAATTAATCGTCTCATCAATGATCCAGATAAATACTTCGATATTTATCTCATTCGTTTGGATCATACATCGTGGCGATGTGATGATCGAATAAATCGTGCAAATCCGCTATTTGTACATAGTTCGGGTGATAATCATGCAAATCCGCTGACGAAAGCCTTTTCTCAGCAGTTTGATCCAACCGTACATAGTTCGGGTGTGAAGTACTCGAGTGACTGGCTATAGGCCAAGTGGGAGATTGTTGGACAATTATGACCCATAGCGTCACTATTTGTACAGATCATGGTGTTGTTGTACAAATTAACTATGTGACAAAGGAGATTGCTCTCTTATCATTTGTGATTAGATCACCTAGATTTGTAAATGATATGAGGTCCTTATGATTTGTTCCTGGATTGAGAATGATATGAGACAGTATCAATCCACGAAGGATAAATCATTAAATATCCCTAGTCAGAGTATTATCGAGATTGGACATCGATAAATACGTAAAAGACAAGTGTTACACTTGGGCGTGTTGTGAGGGCACAACGGCATAGTTCTCGTATATTTGGGTATAGGATACTCACGCAAGTGTAATAGGAGGTTGTGTTTTACCGATGGTACGGGAAACAGCTTCGCTCTGGATAGACCCCCTCGGAATTCCATTGGTAGTATGACCATGTGTCTATGGAAGTCCGAAATCAGGGTAGGTGTATTTGGTCTTAACCTGAGACTTGCACCGCTAATAATTGGGACAATCAATATACTTTGGTTGCGGTCATCCAGGACTTTAACAGGTTCTGTGTACGCCAATACTGGGTATATTAAGAATCGTAGTGTCATATGGAGATGATGGTCACATAGGATACGGAACTCGTTCTCTTAAATGCTCGAGCTATCGAGATATTATGACTAGGTCATGTATATCCGATTATAGAGACTAGTTGCCAGACATCCGATATGTGCTTCGTACGGGGCAAACACAATTCCAGCCCCAGGCCTAGCACGTGATCATCCGATACTGGATCGAAATACGCAATACCATGTATACTACGCCTGATATAGATCGCTTATTCCTGTAAGCATGTTTCTGGAGAATTGGGTAGGCATGGCGCTTTGCTAGAAGCCACCTTGTCTTGTAAATCGGTACAAACGTAGTACTAGGTACTTACGTGTTCGGATAGTCCGACGACTGAATTTACTGCCAACATATCTGGGGATCTCATGGGCCGCTTCCCGAAGATTCACCGATGATGTATGACTCGCACTTTAATTAATCTGGGATTAATTTAATGAGAGAGAAAATTAATCTGGGATTAATTGCGGAGATATTTTATCTGGGATAAAATATTATTTAAAGAGAGAGAACGATTAATTTGGAATTAATCGATAAAATAATATATTTGATATATTATACGAAATTGGATTTCGACGCGAAATTAAAATTAGATTTCAATTCGGGCGAACGAGTTAATTTAGAATTAATTCGTTAGCGATGTGAATAGTGATTTCGCTAGGCGTAATTATCTAATTACGTCGCAAAGGAAAATTCGTTAATTCTGAATTAGCGAACCCAAGCCCGAGTGTGTTTGCGAGCGCATTCGCATTTCGAATTCGAATGCGGCACGCAAGTCACATCAAACATCAAATCGCTAGTCACATCAAGCGTCAAATCACATGTCACTTTGAGTGATGTGACAATTTGATTGATTGATTGAGTGATTGATGTGGTAGTTGAAAAGCATTAATGGGTTTTTGCTTTTTGACTTTTAATAATTGAAAAGGGTTTTTTGTTATTTGATTTTTGGAAAATCAAATATAAGAACATTTTTCTTTTCTCTCTCCACAACTCACGGTCTTCTCTATTTCCCTCCTCTTCTCTCACAGCTTGGAGCCACCTTCTTCTTCTTCTTCCATTTTCTGGTTCTGCCGAATACAAGAAGAGAAGCAAGAGATGATTTTGTTGCAAAATCAAAGTGCTAGCACACCATGAGTCTTCCTAAGGTGATAGGGAACCGATTTCGTGAGCTTGGAATCACAAAGCTTGGAGCTTCAATGGAGGACACCTATGGCCGATTCTTAGAGGAGTCACACAAACCATTACCAAGCAGTCCACTGCAGAATAAGGAGCCCACTACCGAGAGTTCAAGGGGCTTGAAGACTTGTGTTCTTCGCGTCGCAAGATCCGTTCAATGTGAGTATGATTCCGCCATACTTTGTTGTGTATTCACATGCGTTTTTGTGCTTGATTACATTCTTGGGACCTAATTAGAAACCAACACTTTAAACTCTTTAAAGATCGATTATGTTCTACACCTGTTTTAGCCTTCCTAAATTTAACCAAACTTTCGAGAATGAGTGTGATGCTTCGGGTGTCAGTATTGGGGCAATTCTTATGCAGGAACGACGTCCTATAACTTTCTTCAGTGAAAAGCTCAATGGCGCAGCACTGCATTACCCGACCTACGACAAAGAGTTTTATGCCCTAGTCAGAGCGCTGGAAACTTAACATCATTATCTTTGGCCAAAAGAGTTCGTGATTCACATTGACCATGAATCTCTACGGTATATCAAGGGTCAAGGAAAACTTAACAAACGACATGCCAAATAGATGAAGTTCGTGGAGACCTTCCCATATGTCATTCGATATAAGCAAGGTATGGAGAATGTGGTTGTTGATGCACTCTCATGCATGTATGTTTTACTTACATCATTGAGTTATAAGTTTCTTGGTTTTGACTTTATCAAAGACTTGTATGCAAATGATCATGACTTCTGTGAGATCTACATTACGTGTGAAAAGGCGCTTGTGGTAAATTTTACAGATAAGATGATTTTTTATTTAAAGAAAATAAATTATGTGTGCCTAGCTGTTCTATGCGTGAATTATTGGTCTGTGAAGCACATAGTGGGGGTCTTATAGGTCATTTTGGTGTTACAAAAACTTTGGAAATCTTGCATGAACATTTTTATTGGCCTAAAATGAAGAAGCATGTCATGCGCATTTGTACTGGTTGCATTACTTGTAGGAAAACAAAATCTAAAGTTCAACCATATGGGCTTTATACACCATTACCAGTTCCTCAGGCACCGTGGGTAGATATTTCCATGGATTTTGTGTTAGGATTGCCTAGATCTAGGAAGGGTTGGGACTCTATTTTTATTGTAGTTGATTTTTTAGCAAAATGGCACACTTTATTACATGTCACAAATCATATGATGCCACACACATTGCAGACTTATTTTTTTGTGAGGTTTTTCCCTTACATTGAGTGCCTCGGAGTATAGTATTGGACAGGGATGCGAAGTTTTTAAGTCATTTTTGGAAAATTTTATGGGTATGCTGGGAACTAAATTGTTATTTTCCACCACTTGTCACCCACAGACTGACAGTCAAACTGAAGTCATTAACAGGAACCTGTCCCAACTATTACATACTGTTATTTCTAAGAATTTGAAGACATGTGAAGAATGTTTACCTTTCATTGAGTTTCCATATAATCGTAGTATTCATTCCACTACTTCTTATTCTCCTTTTGAAATTGTGTATGGATTTAACCCACTAACACCTCTAGATTTATTGCCTTTGCCTATTGATAAGAGGGTTAGCCTGGATGGTAAGCGCAAGGCCGACTTGGTCAAGTCCATACATGAGAAAGCACGACAACACATTGAGAAGAAGAATGAACAATATGCCTCACATGCCAACAAGGGTAGACTTCGTGTCTCTTTCGAACCCGGTGATTGGGTTTGGGTGCACATGCGAAAAGAGCGCTTCCCAAAGAAACGACAATCCAAACTCCAACCCAGAGGTGGTGGTTCGTTTCAGATTCTTGAGAAAATAAATGACAATGCCTACAAAGTGGATTTGCCAGGTGAGTATAATATTTTTATGTCATTTAGTATTTTTGATATTTCTTTGTTTGATGCAGATTCGAGGTCAAATCGTTTCGAGGAGAGGGGGAATGATGAGCCCTAGGATACAGCCACCTAGGATGCAGCCCATGATGGACGGACCACCACAGTGCAAGTCTCAGAGGGTCCAATCACGAGGTCTCGAGCTAAGAAAATCCATGAAGCTATGCATGGATTCATACAGAAGATTGTATCTGACTATTCCCGCATTTCTACTTCATTGAGTATAGGCTTGAAGCTGGGCGAAGCCAAGATGGTGAATCTTATTCAGGTCGTGGAGCAACAAGTTACTTAGGCCTATTTTATTATAGTTATTTGAAAATTGTTATTAATTTATTTAGGGCTTGACATTTTTTTTATTTCGGCCATTTATTTATGTTTGAGTGTTTTTTTCTTTAGATTATTATTTTATATTTGGGAATTAGGTTAAGCGTGCAAAGGTTTGCAAGTGGGGAGGGGATAACTTAGTTTAGTTTTAGGATACGCGCATGTTGGCGTATGGGTAGTTTCTTCTTTTATCCTTTTGGGTTGGGGTTTTGGTTGGAGCCTCCTTATAAAAGGCTAACTTTTTGGTTATGTTCAACAACTCTCTTTCAATAAAATTTTATATCAATTTTCGTGAGCATTGAGAAACCCTCAATTTGTTCTCACTGGTTTTGGCTTATCAAAGGTCTGCTAACCTTTCGTGGCACCCCTATTAGCACTCTAGATTTTTATTGCTTGTTCTTCAGAGGTTTAGAGTTTTTATCCGAATTGTCTTGGCTTTCTTGGTAACGATTTCAGTCTTGTTTGGGTTTGTCTGGCTCTGCTCCAGGCAGGTTCTCATCACTGCCCTTCCTTATGGAGTTCTTCGACGGTGACTCATTCCTTTCATTTCCTATTGTCTTTCATGGGGCACGCTCCTTGAAGCTGGGCTCTAAGCGTCTGATTTTCTTGTTGTAAAACCTACATATGTTCCAGGAACTGCTTATTCATGGCCTGCTTCTGGTCCTCCATCTACTTCATCATCTCGCTCCTCATTAATGGGATGTCTACCATGGGCATCAGATGGTTGGATACTTTTGTTGGGATATATGCCCTAGAGTTTCAAGTATTGTAAATGGAATTGTTTATTGAAATAAAAGATGTATTATTCATTTATCAAAATTATTTGATTTAAATCGCATATTATAAATTATCTTATTTACCCTTGATTACTCATATGCTTTCAGAACTTAATGTATGAGTGTTATAGACGAAAGGATTTAAGTCTAAAGTTAGTAATCTAAAGTAGTCCATAAAGCGCAATCAAAACGGTACTTTGTTTGTGGTTTATCTATAGTTATGGTCCATTCTAAACTTGTATAACGACCTTGATCCGGGATTGTTCATGTGGTGCATGAGAATGGAGGCACCTTGTATAATGTAATCATATAGGACTAGACCCAGATAGAAATAAATATCTTATAATATTTGTTAACTGAAGAAATTCATTTCAATCTATAGATGATCATATATAGGTTGATTTTAATCCTGAGTGTACCACGAACTCATGCATGGCAAACTATGTCCTTTGATTTACTAAGGTGAGGTTGATGAAGCAGTCTCGGCCAATAACTACATATTTTAGGGACATGGTTTGGTGTGTAGTTGGGAAAGTTTTACGTAGACATGAAGTTCACTCATTCTTACGGGAAATAGAAGAGTATATTTCTTAAGGGTTCATTCGGTACTTGAAAGATTAGAGCGCTTAAGTCTTTCTATTGCGAATAGAAAGATTTATATTCATAATAATTATGAATAAATTGTTCATTAGAGAATCTATGCTACTTAAGGTATAAAATATTAGAAGGGTATAACGGACTTATGACCCGGCTCTAATTATGAGATACTCGTGAAAGGCCAATCTGTATGTAATGACTATATCAATGGACACCGAAGTTGTTCAGCTTCAAGTTTTTAGTGGAATAACACGAAGTTAATAATTCAGAATATTTAATTAAAGAGTTTAATTAATATTTCAGGATTATTGGAGCTCGGAACTGTAGGTCTATTTGGTCATCGTGCTAGCTCGATAAACAGTAGCAAACCTAATATAATTGGATTGTTTAATTATATACTCACATATATATTTATATTATTAATATGATTAATAATATAATATGTCACAAATGAAAACTATATTAAATTAGTTTGATATAATATTTTCTAGAATTATTTAATTATGAGATAATCAAATTATAATTATGAAATAATTATTTTATTAATGATAATGTTAAATTATGAGATAATTATGATGTCATTATTATGATAATGGTATAAACATTATCTAGACAAACCATTATGGCTTGCCATAATGTCCAAGCATTTAGTCTAAAATTAGGTATGACCTAATTACCCAATCTCGGTCCACTTCACATGCATTTAGTTGGAATTTCACTTCATTGTGTTTGTCATTATAATTGAATGACATGAGAGGATTAGGGTGGTTGGCTTTGAAAAGAAAAAAAATACTATAATTTTATCTCAAGGGTTGGTAATATAGTGATTGGACTTTGTAGAGATTCTCTCGAGTGTTGAGTGAAACTTCTTCTAATTTTTCTTAAGTATTGAGAAAACCATAGAGAGAAAAGAGAGCGAAGAAGAACATCATCTTCTTCATTTTAAATTAAAAGTTTCTGTTTTAATGGTTTACATGAGATATAAATTGTTAGTATACATGTTGTGATGAGCTGGCACAATTTTATATTCATGAGATGAATGTTTTAATATTCATAAGATGAATGTTTAATTTAGATTCATGTGATGAATGTATTGCGTTGATTGTTAATTTTTCCGGCTCTTATTTTTAGTATTGGGATTGTAAGGCCATAACATTATGTTCTTTCAAGTGTTGTAAGTTAATTTCCTATGTAAAAGTTAAAGATGTAACTTTATTTGTAACTTGAAGACCCGATGCGGTGAAGGACTCAAAACGTGCCAATTTCACAAAGAACTCAACACTACCCCATGGAGCAAGATTTGAAGACCAATGGATGCTTTGGATTATTATTTGTAGTAATTAGATTAGTTTTGAAAAATAAGAGCTTGGTCAATGTAATTTTTGATGTGTATATTTTTTCATTCCAGACTTGGAAAATAGGCCGCGTCGCAACGCGTAACCGGCTGCGGCGCAACACCCAAATGTTTTTAGCTAATGCCTGGAATTAACACTACATCACATCGCGACTCTGGACAGGTTGCGTCGTGATATGCAGACTTGATACTTCTGTGTCGCAACGCTAAATAGGCTGCGTCGCGACGCCGAGCAGAACTTACATTCTACCTTGGTTTTACTCTTCCGAGCATCGCGACGCTCTTCCGGGTGTCGCAACTCCCAGTCTGGGTATATGAATGTATTTAAAGTGTTTGAATAACATGTCATATAGCCTAGGGTGTCTACTCTTATATTTTTACATGTCATAACATGTTTTGATGCATGATATTCAAGTCATAAAATGTGATTTTATGTAATTTAAGTGTTAAATTGGAATATGATATGTATGCAAATAAATTAATAAAATTAATTGGTTTTATGATTTAAATTGAGAATTCAAAGTTTAATACTTATGGACCTTACGAGTGCATTATTTTTTTCTTGTTATATCGGATGGAAATCAGAACATAAATTTCATAGCCGATTCTGAATGGACGGTAATGTTGTATGTATTCAGGATACAATTCCACATACTATTGGAATTTATAACGTGCTTAAGTCAATTATATATTTTAATTAAAATTGGTTCATTCGTTGAATTTTAAAATTTTAAACCTATTAGTGAACTAATATTTTAAGTGTTAAAATAAATTAGGTCATTAAACCTAACTTGATTAAATTAGTTTAATTAAGTAAAATATTAGTATAGACTAATCAGAATTAGTGAATAAAATTTTAAGTGTCAAAATTAGTTAGATCACTAATAATCCATTAATATTAATTAGGTTATATTTTAGCCATGCATAATCTAAATAAATTAGATAGTATTGTAATAGAAACCTTAAACTATAAAGTAGTGAGTGAGAGAGGGATATACCACAATATATCTCGCGATTTCCATTATTAGTTTGAAAATGTGACATTTAAAATGCGCATTGAGACGGCTTTGTTTCCGTCCCCCTATGGATGGTGTCCATTTCGGGTCAATATCAGGTTTGGATTCCGAGAGGATAGAAACTCTAGATGAATTTGGTGATTTGACCTACCCTACAGCGGCACTTCACTAGTTAAGTCCAATGGTTCTGAAACAACGGGTTGTACTTATAAAGGAATGATTTAAAGGTTAATCAATATTCCTTGATCAAATAAAACGGTAGTTGATTAATATAGGAATGAGAGTTATTACCAGATTTATTAATCAATTGAGATTGTCTCAGTCTATCATACACATACTTGACCTACCCTACATCGGCACTTATTTATGAGATGATAGATTTCTGTGGCATAGTAATTCTTTTAGGTTTCTAATTCATTGTACATAAATCATGCATCATGTTTAATTTTATACCTAAATGATTGGAGATTTTAATATGTGATGAATGGATATTGAATGCATGTTTGTTTATTTATTTAAGCTATAGTATCTCCAATAATCCCAATTCTCTCACAAGATAAATTAACCGGGAAAAATTATGTAAAACGGAAAAGTAACATGAACGTTGTATTGGTCTGTGAAGACATTAAATTTTTCCTAACAGAGGAATGTGCTCCTGAGCCAGCCTCAAATGCTAGCAAAGCTGTACGCAATGTCTATCATAATTGGGTTACAGCCGATGTGAAAGCCGGCTATTATTTGATAGCAGGGATGTCTGAGGTTCTTGCTATAAAGGATGAGCCTATGGCTATAATATCTTTAAAGATGAAGTCATTACAAGATATGTTTGGGCAGCCTTTAAAGTGGTAAAAACATGAGACTATTACCTCATTATTAACCGCTAGGATGAAGGAAGGAATATCAGCCTAAGAGTATGTCTTAAGGATGATGTCTCATCTTAATACAGCTGAAACCCATGGTGCTCGTATTAATGAGCAGGGCCAAGTGAATATTATCATGGAAACCCTTACGAAGAGTTTTCTGCAGTTTAAAAGCAACTATTCAATGTACAAGTTGTCTTTTACTTTGACCCAACTGCTAAATGAGCTCACCAGTTATGAGTCCATCCTAGAACCTCGTAAACCTAGTGCATAGGCAAATGTTGTCGAATCTTCTATATCTGCAAAGAAAAAAAAGAAAGGCGTTTGGAAGGCTATCTGCAAAGAACAAGAAGAATGCCCTTGGAAGGCTAAGGCAAAGCCTATTAAAAGAAAGAACAACAAAGGTCTAAATGTGCCAAGCCAAGGAAAATATTTCCATTGCAAAAAGGATGTCTATTGGAAGAGGAACTGTCCTAAATACCTTGTTAAGCTATAAGAGAAAAAGAATACAGGTAAATACGATTTACTTGTTATGAATCTCTATTAGTGGAGATGATAAATCATCATGGATTGTTGATTTTGGAGCCACTAACCATGATCGTTCTTTTTTGCAGCTACTTGATTCATGGAAGGAACTTCCTGATGGTGACTATATCATGAAAGTCGAGACAAAAGATGTTGTATGAGCTAGAGCAGTGGGATTTTTGAATTTAAAATTTAATAATTGTTATTTATTTTTAAACAATGTGCTTTTTATTCATGTTTTTCATAGGAATTTGATTTCTGTGTCTAAACACATGGAAAATGATTTTATGTTTCTTTTGATAATAAATTGGTTATTATTAGTACAATGGATTAACAATATGCATAGGAAACTCCGAGAATAATTTATATGTGTTAAGGCCATTAACACATAGTTCACTGCTCAACACTAAAATATTTAAGGTTGAAAAACCTAGAATAAAGCGGCAAAAGATTTCTCAAGATTACACATATCTGTGGCATCTTAGACTTGACCATATTAGCCTAGACCGAGTAGATAGGTTGATAAAGAATGGAATTTTGAACCAGTTAAAACTTGGTACTTTACTAGTCTGCGAATCTTATCTAGAAAACAAGATGACCAAGAGACCTTTTACTGGAGAAGGTATAAGAGTCAATCAACCACATGAGCTGATACATTCGAATATTTGCGAACCGATGAATGTAAAAACCTGAGGTGGTTATGAATACTTTGTTACATTTATTGATGATTCTTCTAGATATGGGTATATTTAGCTAATGAAGCACAAGTCAGATACTTTTGAAAAGTTCAAATAGTATCTTGCTAAGTGTAGGCACTGCATCTTTGCATGTAAGTCCCTATGATGAGTCTCATTTAGAGGCACCACCTTTTAAGTCGCGGAAGTCGCGAGAAACGGACGTCGGAAGGGAAATGTCGAAAATCAGTATTTTGTTGGATTTTACTCGCTCGTTTAGCCTTGGGTCGCTTGTTGGACCTCCGTTTTAAAATTTAATCTTGGCCCAAAATCCCCGTAAACCATTTAACCTTGGCCCAAACCCCCACAAACCACACACCAAGCCCACACATCACTAAGACACACACCAAGCCCATCTCACCCAAGCCCAATCCAAGAAATAATTAAAACATATTTAAAACACAAATTAAATTAAATTAAATTAAATTAAATTAAATCCAATTAAAATCTAATTAAATTAAATCCATAATTTAAGCAAATCTCTTCCTAATTTAAATAATTCACTCACCAAATTAAAGACATTCCCACCTAAAATACAAATATCCTTTCCTTTAATAAATTAATTAAAATACACACATATTTAATTGATTTGTTTCCAAACATAAAAATTCCATGCACAATAGGAACCCTAATTGACAACTATAAAACATAACACTAATGCAACCCTAAAGCTCAAGACTATTCAACTCTCTCAGCCAAACAAATAACAAAAACCCTAGTGACTCTCGATCTCTCTCTCTCTCCCTCTCTGAAAACAAAAATTGTTGGGATGTATGCCCTAGAGCTACATTTGATGTAAATGGCTTCATGTGTTTAGAAATAAAAGGATGCATTATTCATTTATCTAATTGTTTGTTCAATATTGCATATTATATATCTTCATAAATACAGTAGATTACTTATGTACCTTCAGACTTGGTGTATGAACGTCATGCACCAGAGGATTTAAGACTGAAGTTAGTAATCTTAAATAGTCCATAGAGAGCAAACAAACCGGGTACTTTTTTTGTGGTTTATTTATAGCTGCGGTCCATTCTATATTTGGATGACGATCTTAATCCGGATCGTCCATGTAGAGACATGAGAATGGAGGCACCTTATATGATATGATCATATAGGACTGGGCCTAGATAGAAATGACATTCTTATAATATCCGTTAAACAAAGAAAGTCATTTCGATCTACTTGATGGTCATATATGGATTGATCTTAATCCTGAGTATACTACGAACTCCTGCATAACGGGTTGTGTCCTTTGATTTACAAAGGTGAGGTTGTGTGTTGCAATCCCAACCAATAACTACGTACTTTGGGGGCATAGTCTGTTATGTAGCTGGGGAAAGTTTTACATAGACATGGAATTCACTCCTTCTTACGAGAAGTATATGAGTATCTCTCTTAAGGGTTGATTCGGTACTTGAACGGTTTGAGCGCTCAAGTTTTTCTATTACGAATAGAAAGATTAATATTCATAACAGTTGTGAATAAATCGTTCATTAGAGAATCAATGGTACTTAAGATAAAAATAATTAGAAGGGTATAACGGACATTATGACCCGCTCTAATTACGAGATATTCGTGAAGGATCAATTCGTATGCAATGACTATATCGGTGGACACTGACTTTTTTCAGCCTTATATTTAATCTACGGCGACGAGAGTGCAACTTCGGGTTTTTAGTGGAATAACCCGGAGTTAATAATTTGGAATATTTAATTAAGAGCTTAATTAATATTTCGAGATTATTGGAGCTCAGAACCGTAGGTCCACTTGGTCCCCGTGCTAGCTCGATTTACTTAAGCAAAGCTAATATAATTGGATGGTCCAATTATATACTCACAAAAGGAATAAATATTATTAATGTGATTAATAATATTAATTATATCACACATGAGACTTTTTATTAAAAGTTAATATAAAGTATTAATAATTATACATGATAATTATTAAATTAGAATATTAAATTATATATCATATAATTTAATAAGCTAAGAATTATAACCAAGGTATGATTCCTTATTGGATAAGGAATAGGATTTGTTTATTTGAGAAACAAAGTCAAACCCAAATACCCCCTTGGCCGAAATTCTTAGACTTATATTAGGGATAAGATTTGTTTGTTTTGGAAACAAAATCAAATCCAAATTTATCCCCTTGGCCGAAATTTAGAGTCCTATATGGAGTAGGATTTTTTTATTTTGGAAGCAAAATAAAACAAGGATTCCTAAATCCCTATCATGGCCGAATTTTGGAGACTTTGGGAGACTAGTGGTTGATTTGTTTTATGAAACAAATTAACCATAAGTATATAAGAAAAATTATGATTTAATTTTTCAAAGCTAAGTGATTAGAAACCCTAGCCTCCATCTCCTTCTCCAATCTCTCAAGAGTTGAGAATTCTTTTCGGTGTGTGTGATTATTCTCTAAACCGTTTAGAGAGTAATTTGTGAGTGTAGCCCACACTACTCTCCGTTAGTATCGAGACATAGTTCGGAAGACCTCGTGACGTTGAAAAGACTCTTCTAACCCTCACTACAAGTCACGGCAGTGGGCAATTTCTCAACCCACTGCCGCACGCATCATCATCCCCAATGAGCTCGGTTTTGTTTGGTTTTCATTCGGGATTTTGGGAAACACTTTGGGATAATTTTAGGGCTGTGTTAGGATTGATTTTTGCTGAAAAATCAGATCTGAATTTGACCAGAAAGTTGCGCAAAACTGAACAGAAAATAAGTGCAGTTCGCGCGTGTATTGGGTCCAAAACAGTCCTCTATTTCACTGCAGTTTGAGGGGCTGTTCGGGGACTGTTTCGGGGCTATTCCGGGGCTGATATTTTGTCCAAAACATCAGTGAAAATACTGGTAATATTCGGCCAAGCAAATGGAATAGCAGAAAAAAATTTTCAAGTTCGATCCGTGAGCCTAATCGCTTCCGCTGCGCGAGGGAAAGCGTTTCCTACAAAAACAAGCAAGGAACCCTAACAACGCTCTTTCTCTCTTGAAGCTTCTTCACGGCTTCTCACTGCTCACAATACAAACCCTAACGCACAGATCAGCCACTAACTCTCTCTCGGCAAGAAACACATGCACATAAACCCCTTCAACAGCCACCACATACCCAAGCTACGAACAACCACACGGACCATAGACCACAAGCCACCGACTCAACCGATAGCCATAGTCCATGCTTACGTAACAAAGAAGCCCTCTCCCACATCGACAAATTCAACCATCACTGACCAAATAAACAATCCACGTGAACTGCCTTAAACCAAATAAACAACTGCCTCAAAACCCCTAACACAGCCCCAATCCATACTGAATCAAAACGCAACAAAGAAGCCCTCTTAATACACTACACGCCCCTCACAAAGCCCTCCTCCTTGCCGAAGAACAAACAACCTAGAGAGCCATCCATTACCGTATCAACACACAGCCTTTTAACGCAAGCCAACAACCCTTAAACACAAGCCAAACACATCACCCACTCACGCATCAACACCAACACATTACTCACTCACGCAAACAACAAATACTCCTCACATATTACCGAGACTGCACTCCCCCTAATTACCAAAACCGCACAAACTGCCCAGTACTGCACCCAGAAACTACCACAAATTAACCCTCCATAAACTGCCCAAAATAGTCCCGAAAACCACCTAAAATACACCCCAAACAGTCCCCAAACCTCTGAAAATAGTCCACAAACAGTGAACAAATCACCCTAAAATAGTCCAGAAAACTACAGCGAAAACAACAGCGAAATGGAGTGAAAATAGTAGCCCGAGCAGTGAAATAGTGAGTAAAGATGTGAACCAGCGAGCCAGAAGCCCGAGCAGTGAAATAGTGAGTAAAGATGTGAACCAGCGAGCCAGAAGAGTTACAAAGTATTGGCCCTTCCAACGGCCTTGTAACGCGCTTCCGAGAGCGAGGTTGAAAAGTGCTCTTAACCCTTCACTTTTTCATTTAAAGTTTCTGTTTTAATATGTTAATATGAGTTATAAATATGATATGCATGTTTAGATGAGTGGGCACATTGTGATATTCATGTGATGAATGGTTTTTTATTTCATGTGATGAATGGATTTTGCATTGGTCGTAAATTTTTCTGGCTCTTATTTTTATAGTTGGTTTTGGTTTTGGGATGTAAGGCCATAAGGCCATTGTTTATATTGTTGCAATTTTAATTTTCAATGTAAAGTTTCAATTCTTTGTAATTTGGAGCACCGAAGTCGCAAAGAGAACCAACACCACTTTGGAGCGGGATTTGAAGGCCAAAGAATGCCTTGGTGAATTTTTGTACTAATTAGATTAGTATAGGAAAAATAAGAGCCCGGTCAATGCAAAATAATTTTTATTATGTTATATGTATGTTTATTTCGAATTGTTTGAATAACATGTCATATAGCCTAGGGTGCCCACTCGTGCATTTTACTTGCCATAACATGTCATAGATGCATTATCATTATAGACATAAAATTATGATTTTATGTAATTTAAAATGTTTAAGTTAGAAAATGATATGCATTGAAATCATTAATTAGATTAATGGGCAAAAGTGTCTAAAACTTGAATTCTAATATATTGGACTTAATTGGTGCATAAAATTCCATTGGTATATAGGATGGAAACCCGGATATAAATTCCATAGTCGATTCCGTATGGACGGAAATATGGTCTGCACTCGGGATACAATTCCACGTACCATTGAATTTTATAACGCACTAAGATTTATTAAAATGTTAAATTAAAATTTTGACCATTTAGAATTCCATGATTTTAGACTTTTAGTGCCTAGTATTTTAAGGGTTAAAATATTGTAGCTCACTTATACCACTCTAATTAAATTAGTTTAATAGAGTAAAATTGTTAGTAGAGACTAATAGGATATTAGTGACATAATTTTAATAGTTAAAATTGATTAGCTCACTTATGACGACTACTGTAAATAAATTATGCTTTAGCCGCCATAAGTTTATTCACACTAATTAAAATAAAATATTAGATATTTTAGATAGAAACCTTATTATTTAAAAAGTGAGTGGAGAGGGATATACGACAGTACATCCCACGATCTCCGTTGTTAGTCCAAAAACGTGAGATTAGATTAAAAGGCGCCTCGAGACGGCTTTGTTTTCGTCCCCCTACGGATGGTTTCCAATTGGGTCAATATCAAGTTTGGGTTCCGAAAGGATAGAGATTCTAGATGTATCTTGTGAACTGACCTACCCTACGGCGGCACTTCACTCGTTAAGTCAAAGAATCCCGAAACGGCGGGTTACACTCACAAAGGAATAATTAACTGTTAATGAAATTCCTTGATCAAATAAAACGGTAGTTGTTTAATATAGGAATAAGAGTTATTCCCGCATATATTAAAATAACTGAGATTATCTCAATCTATCATGTGAGTACTTGACCTACCCTACGGCGGCACTTACTTGTGGGATGATAGATCTCTGTGGCATAGTAATTCTTTTAGGTTTCTTATTCATTATTCATGGTTCATGCATCATGTTTAATTTTATGCCAAAATTCTTTGATGATTTTAATATGCGATGAATGAATGTTAAATGCATGTTTATTTTATTTTCAGCCATGGTTTCTCCAATTATTTCCATTCTCTCAAATGATAAGTTGACTGGGAAAAATTATGTAAAATGGAAAAGTAACATGAACGCTATCCTGGTCTGTGAAGACCTAAAGTTTGTCCTGAGGAGGAACGTCCTCCTGAACCGGCCAGAAATGCCGGC
Source organism: Zanthoxylum bungeanum (assembly GCA_019454045.1). Classification (NCBI taxonomy): domain Eukaryota; kingdom Viridiplantae; phylum Streptophyta; class Magnoliopsida; order Sapindales; family Rutaceae; genus Zanthoxylum; species Zanthoxylum bungeanum. Next base: position 20,715 of record SKCR01034794.1, on the reverse strand, counting down.
CAAGCTGTGCGCGATACCTATCAGAAATGGGTCGCAGCAAATGAGAAAGCCCGCTGCTACTTGCTAGCAGGGATGTCTGAGGTTCTTGCTGCAAAGCATGAACCAATGGCTCTAGTATCACAGATGATTGAATCATCGCAGGGCATGTTTGGGCAACCTTAGAGCGTCAACGCCATGAGGCCGTGGTCTCAGCGATGACTACTAGGATGAAGGATGGGACATCAGTCCGAGAGCATGTCTTAAGGATGATGACTTATCTCAATACTGTTGAAACCCATGGAGCTCGTATTGACGAGCGTAGCCAGGTGACCATGATCATGGAAACTCTTCCGAAGAGTTTCTTGCAGTTTAAGAGCAATTATATTATGAACAAGTTGACTTTTACTTTGACCCAACTGCTAAATGAGCTCACCCATTACGAGTCCATGCTGGTGGATCCTCATAAATCCAGTGGAGAGGAAAATGTTGCCGAATCTTCTAAATCTGCAAAGAAGAAGAAGAAAGGCACTGGAAAGGCTAAAGGTAAAGCCGTGAAAAAGAAGAACAAGAAAGGCTCCAAGGATTCCAAGCCCAAAGGAAAATGTTTCCATTGCGACAAGAATGGGCATTGGAAAAGGAATTGTCCTAAATACCTTGTTGAGCTAAAGGAGAAAAAGGAAACAGGTAAATATGATTTACTCTTTATTGAATCTCTATTGGTGGAGGATGAAAAATCCGCTTGGATTATTGATTCCGGGGCCACTAACCATGTTGTTTTCTTTTTTACAGCTATTTGATTCATGGAGGGACCTTGCTGAAGGTGACTACACCATGAGAGTCGGGACAGGGGATGTCGTTTCAGCAAGAGCAGTGGGAGTTTCTAGTTTAAGTTTTATTAATAATAGTTATTTAAAATTTGAATGATGTGTTATTCATTCCTGGTTTCCGCAGGAATCTGATTTCTGTTTCTAGACTTATGGATGATGGTTATTCTATTTCTTTTAATAGCAATTTGGTTATTATTAGTAGAAATGGATTGACTATATGCATAAGAAACTCAGAAAATAACTTGTATATGTTAAGACCGTTAACGCATAAGTCACTGCTCAACACTGAAATGTTTAAGGTTGAAAAACCAAAAATGAAACGGCAAAAGATTTCTCACGATGACACATATCTATGGCATCTTAGACTTGGTCACATCAACCTTGACCGAATAAATAGATTGATAAAGGACGGAGCCTTAAACCAATTAAAGCTCGGGACTTTACCAGTTTGTGAGTCCTGTCTAGAAGGAAAAATGACCAAGAGACCTTCTTCTGGAAAAGGTATAAGAGCCAATGAACCACTAGAGCTAATACATTCAGACGTTTGCGGACCGATGAATGTAAAAGCCCGAGGTGGTTATGAATACTTCGTCACATTCATTGACGACTATTCAAGATATGGGTATGTCTACCTAATGCATCACAAATCAGATACCTTTGAAAAGTTCAAAGAGTATCGTGTTGAGGTTGAGAACCAATTAGGTAAGACAATCAAAACTCTACGATCGGATCGTGGAGGAGAATACCTCGACAGAGACTTCGAGGAATTCTTAGTTGATCACGGGATAGTATCCCAGCTCACAGCACCTAGAACACCAAAAAAAAATGGTGTTGCAGAAAGGAGAAATCAAACCCTACTAGACATGATGAGATCTTTGTTTAGTTATAGCTGACTACCTAGTTCATTCTGGGGATATGCACTGCAAACTGCATTGTATATCCTTAATGTAGTTCCATCTAAGTCTGTTCCTAAGACTCCCTTAGAGTTGTGGAATGGTCATAAAGCTAGTTTACGACATTTCCGCATATGGGGGTGACCAGCACATGTGCTGAAGAATAAGACTACAAAGCTGGAACCACGTTCTCAGGTGTGCCTATTTGTATGCTACTCGAAGGAAACTAGGGGAAGATTCTTCTACAGTCCCGATGATAACAAAGTATTTTTATCGACAAATGATACATTTCTAGAGGAGGACTACATGAGATAGTTCAAACCTCGTAGTAAAATGTTACTCGAGGAGTTACTTACTGGTTCGACCAGCGCGCCATCGTTAACAAAAGTTGACAAATACATAGCACCGTCGACATCTGATAGCCAGATACTTCCAAGTCAGAATGATCTACAACCCAGACGTAGTGGGAGGGTTGTACGACAACCTGATCGCTACTTAGGGGTTGGAGAGGCACAAGTTGTCGCCTCCAGAGATGGTGTAGATGATCCATTGACCTACAGTAGTGCAGTGGATGATCCTGACAAAGAAGAATGGCTCAAAGCCATGAACCTGGAGATGGAGTCGATGTACTCCAACTCAGTCTGGGAACTTGTAGACCAACCTGATGGAGTGAAGCCCATAGGTTGCAAGTGGATCTACAAGAGGAAGAGAGGATCAGATGGGAAGGTACAGACCTTCAAAGCTAGACTAGTGGCCAAGGGTTATACCCAGAAAGAGGGAGCTGACTATGAGGAAACTTTCTCGCCAGTAGCTATGCTAAAATCCATCCGCACCCTTCTATCCATAACCGCATATTATGACTGTGAAATCTGGCAAATGGATGTCAAGACTGCATTCTTGAATGGCAATCTTGATGAAAATATCTATATGATACAACCAGAAGGGTTCACCGCCTAAGGTCAAGAGCAAAAAGTTTGCAAACTGCAAAGGTCCATTTATGGACTCAAGTAGGCATCTCGATCTTGGAATATAAGATTTGATACAATGATCAAGTCTTATAATTTTGAGCAAAATGTTGATGAGCCTTGTGTATACAATCGCGTCATTGACGAGAAGGTGGTTTTTCTTATCTTATACGTTGATGACATCTTACTTAGTGGGAATGATGTAAGAATATTATCAGACGTAAAAACCTGGCTAGCTGAGCAATTCCAAATGAAAGATTTGGGAAATGCAAGTTATGTTCTTGGGATCCAGATACTTCGAGATAGCAAGAAACGACTATTAGCTATGTCTCAGACATCCTACATCGACAAGATTCTTGTGCGATTCGGGATGCAGAATTCCAAGAAAGGCAATCTGCCTTATCGGCATGGAATTCATTTGTCGAAGGAACAGTCTCCTAAGACACCTCAAGTCATTGAGGAAATGAGACATATCACATACGCCTCAGCAGTTGGTAGTCTCATGTATGCCATGTTATGCACGAGACCGGACATCTGTTTTGCAGTGGGAGTAGTCAGTAGGTTTCAGTCAAATCCGGGATTGGATCACTGGGTGGCTGTGAAACACATTCTCAAATATCTTAAGAGAACGAGAGATTATATGCTAGTATATTCTGGAGAGGATATGATTCTAAGAGGATATACAGATCTGATTTTCAGACAAATGTCGATTCCAGGAAATCAACATCTGGATCAGTGTTCACCCTAGGTGGTGGGGCTATTGTTTGGCGGAGTATAAAGAAATCTTGCATTGCCGACTCCACCATGGAGGCTGAATATGTAGCGGCTTGTGAAGCAGCTAAAGAAACAGTCTGGCTCCGTAAATTCTTGGGAGATCTGGAAGTTGTTCCAGATATGGATAAACCAATCACCCTCTATTGCGATAATAGTGGAGCAGTGGCAAACTCCAAAGAACCAAGAAGCCATAAGAGGGGAAAGCGATAGAGAGGAAATATCATCTTATCAGCGAGATAGTGTAGAGAGGCGACGTTACCGTCACAAAGATTGCATCCGCAGAGAACCTTGCTGATCCGTTTACAAAAACCTTGCTGGCTAAAGTGTTTGATGGTCACCTAGATGGTCTAGGTTTGCGAGACATGTCTCATTTTCTCTAGTGCAAGTAGGAGATTGTTGGGATGTATGCCCTAGAGCTACATGTGATGTAAACGGCTTCATGTGTTTAGAAATAAAAGGATGCATTATTCATTTATCTAATTGTTTGTTCAATATCACATATTATATATCTTCATAAATATCGTAGATTACTTATGTACCTTCAGACTTGGTGTATGAACGTCATGCACCAGAGGATTAAGATGAAGTTAGTAATCTTAAATAGTCCATAGAGAGCAAACAAACCGAGTACTTTGTTTGTGGTTTATCTATAGTGCGGTCCATTCTATATTTGGATGACGATCTTAATCCGGATCGTCCATGTAGAGAAATGAGAATGGAGGCACCTTATATGATGTGATCATATAGGACTGGGCCTAGATAGAAATGACATTCTATATAATAGATGTTAAACAAAGAAAGTCATTTCGATCTCCTTGATGGTCATATATGGATTAATCTTAATCCTGAGTATACTACGAACTCCTACATAACGGGTTGTGTCCTTTGATTTACAAAGGTGAGGTTGGTGTTGCAATCCCAACCAACAACTACGTACTTTGGGGGCATAGTCTGTTATGTAGTGGGAACGTTTTACATAGACATGGAATTCACTCCTTCTTACGAGAAGTAGATGAGTATCTCTCTTAAGGGTTGATTCGGTACTTGAACGGTTTGAGCGCTCAAGTTTTTCTATTACGAATAGAAAGATTAATATTCATAACAGTTGTGAATAAATCGTTCATTAGAGAATCAATTGTACTTAAGGTAAAAATAATTAGAAGGGTATAACGGACATTATGACCCGGCTCTAATTACGAGATATTCGTGAAGGATTAATTCGTATGCAATGACTATATCGGTGGACACCGACTTTGTTCGGCCTAATATTTAATCTACGGCGACGAGAGTGCAACTTCGGGTTTTTAGTGGAATAACCCGAAGTTAATAATTCGGAATATTTAATTAAGAGCTTAATTAATATTTCGAGATTATTGGAGCTCAGAACTGTAGGTCCACTTGGTCCCCGTGCTAGCTGGCTTTACTGAAGCGGAGCTAATATAATTGGATGGTCCAATTATATACTCACAAAAGGAATAAATATTATTAATGTGATTAATAATATTAATTATATCACACATGAGACTTCATATTAAAAGTTAATATAAAGTATTAATAATTATACATGATAATTATTAAATTAGAATATTAACTTATATATTATATAATTTAATAAGACTAAGAATTATAACCAATGTATGATTCTTATTGGATAAGGAATAGGATTTGTTTGTTTGAGAAACAAAGTCAAACCCAAATACCCCATTGGCCGAAATTCTAGACTTATATTAGGGATAGGATTTGTTTGTTTTGGAAACAAAATCAAATCCAAATTATATCCCCTTGGCCGAAATTTAGAGTCCTATAGGGAGTAGGATTTGTTTATTTTGGAAGCAAAATAAAACAAGGATTCCTAAATCCCTATCATGGCCGAATTTGGAGACTTTGGGAGACCAGTGGTTGATTTGTTTTATGAAAAAAATTAACCATAAGTATATAAGAAAAATTATGATTTAATTTTTCAGAGCTAAGTGATTAGAAACCCTAGCCTTCATCTCCTTCTCCAATCTCTCAAGAGTTGAGAATTCTTTTCGGTGTGTGTGATTATTCTCTAAACCGTTTAGAGATTAATTTGTGAGTGTAGCCCACATTACTCTCCGTTAGTGTCGAGACATAGTTCGGAAGACCTCGTGACGTTGAAAAGACTCTTCTAACCCTCACTACAAGTCACGGCAGTGGGTAATTTCTCAGCCCACTGACGCACGCATCATAATCCCCAAGGAGCTCGATTTTGTTTGTTTTCATTCGAGATTTTGGGAAACACTTTGGGATAATTTTAGGGCTGTGTTAGGATTGAATTTTTCTGAAAATCAGATCTGAATTTGACCAGAAAGTTGCGCAAAACTGAACAGAAAATAAGTGCAGTTCGCACGTGTATCGGGTCCAAAACAGTCCGCTATTTCACTGCAGTTTGAGGGGCCGTTCGGGGATTGTTTCGGGGCTATTCCGGGGCTAATATGTTTTCCAAAACATCAGTGAAAATACTGGTAATATTTGGCCAAGCAAAGGGAAGAGCAGAAAAAATTTTCAAGTTCGATCCGTGAGCCTAATCGCTTCCGCTGCGCGAGGGAAAGCGTTTCCTACAAAAACAAGCAAGAAACCCTAACAGCGCTCTTTCTCTCTTGAAGCTTCTTCACGGCTTCTCACTGCTCACAATACAAACCCTAACGCACAGATCAGCCACTAACTCTTTCTCGGCAAGAAACACATGCACATAAACCCCTTCAACAGCCACCACATACCCAAGCTATGAACAACCACACGGACCATAGACCACAAGCCACCGACTCAACCGCCAGCCATAGTCCATGCTTACGTAACAAAGAAACCCTCTCCCATATCGACAAATTCAACCATCACTGACAAAATAAACAATCCACGTGAACTGCCTTAAACCAAATAAACAACTGGCTGAAACCCCTAACACAGCCCCAATCCATACTGAATCAAAACGCAACAAAGAAGCCCTCTTAATACACTACACGCCCCTCACAAAGCCCTCCTCCTTTCCGAAGAACAAACAACCCAGAGAGCCCTTCATTGCCGTATCAACGCACAACCTTTTAACACAAGCCTACAGCCCTTAAACGCAAGCCAAACACATCACCCACTCACGCATCAACACCAACACATTACTCACTCATGCAAAGAGCAAATACTCCTCACATATTACCGAGACTGCACTCCCTTTAATTACCAAAACCGCACAAACTGCCCAGTACTGCACCCAGAAACTACCGCAAATAAACCCTCCATAAACTGCCCAAAATAGTCCCGAAAACCACCTAAAATACACCCCAAAAACAGTCCCCAAACCTCTAAAAATAGTCCACAAACAGTAAACAAATCACCCTAAAATAGTCCAGAACACTACAGTGAAAACAACAGCGAAACAGAGTGAAAATAGTAGCCCGAACAGTGAAAAAGTGAGGAAAGACGTGAACCAGCGAACCAGAAGAGTTACGAAGTGTTGGCCCTTCCAACGGCCTTGTAACGCGCTTCCGAGAGTCGACATAAAAGGTTAGACCTGAGGGCACCTTTCTTATTTATTGTTATTCATATTTTGATTGTTTATTGAATTTTCTTCGCATGAGAGTCGTTGGTTAGTGTGTGTTGTGGCCCTTGAATGAATGGAAAATGTGTCGTTTCTCGTGGTATATAGGATGGAAACCCAGACGTAAATTTCGTAGCCAAATCTGAATGGACGGTAGTGCGGTCTTTACTTGGGAGACAACTCCACGTACCACTTGAGTAAACGGCACATATTTTGCTTTATTTATCTTGCTTGTTTATTATTCGCTTCTTACATTCCGCCATTTAATTTCCGTATGTTATTTGCTCATGTAATGATGAGATAGTGCGCATGGGAAAATCAAGTTGGATTAAAGGTCCTCCGTTTTAAGGGATAAAAAGCCTAAGGGCTACCTTTGCCATGATATTTTGCCGCGCCGGACGAAGTATGTTTGGTTGCATGTGAGATATGTTAAACCGAGCATAAAAAGTCCTATATTGTTGTCGTTATTTTTATGCATTGTGATGTGATGCACATGGGCTTATTACGTTGGTCTAAAGGTCCTCCATTTTGAGGGATAAAAAGCCTAAGGACTACCTTTACCACGATATTTCGCCGCGCCTTTTATATTTTGTCTTTTACTTTATGTACATTAGTTTTTTATGTAATTGATGATATAGTGCGCATGGGCTTAGTATGTTGGTCTAAAGGTTCTCTATTTTAGGGAAGAAAAGGCCAAAAGGCTACCTTTACGATAATACTTTGTCGCGCCGGACAAAGTATGTTTGGTTGGATGTGAGATATGTTCAACCGAGCATACAAAGTCCTATATTGTTGTCTTTATTTTTTATACATTGTAATATCATGCGCATGGGCAAATCAAGTTGGATTAAAGGTCCTCCGTTTTGAGGGATGAAAAGCCTAAGGGCTACCTTTGCCACGATGTGGGAATATGTCGCATCTCTTTTCTTTCACTTTCATTGTCTATCTTTTGCATCGCATCATTGCACGTTTATTTTAATGTACAACTGCCTCATTAGTTATCTCTTTGCATTATGTACCTAATTACTTCTCTTTATTACGCATGATTGTTCAATTGCCATTTATTTGTTTTCCCACATGTATAAGTAAATTGTGCTTATGAAGTTGTATGCTTGCCGTATTTCAATTTACCTTTATGCATGCAAATTTGGACATAGGTTATATGGAAATAGGTTGTATGCAAATTCGGACATAGGTTATATGCAAACTTAGATATGAGCCTTGTACTTATGCATGTGAGCTTAGAAATAGAATACCCTTGGGAATGTATGTTGCTAGATTCGATTAAATTATTGCACAAATCACATCATTACAAGTGGCATAAGTAAAAAATCATTCTGAACCCAATGGTTTGAGGTTTTCCCTTGCGAGGGATGAGTGCGGCCTTCAATCTTTGTCTCGGTTCACACCGGGTGGCGACTCCATATTATTTCCCCGGTTTAGTCCCCCGTCGGCTATTCCATACTCACAACTAGGCCGCGAGCCTAGAACAGCGTCGTCCCACTTCTGTGTCCTATAGTCTGGCGACTCTACTGGGGATAGAGAATCGGCCCCGAAATAATGTCTTGTAATGTTTGTGATTTTTTCTTTAAGTTAACCGTGTCTATTATTGGTTGATGGGGTCTAATCAAAGGCATTATTAAGGTTAGGTGATGGTTTGGTGTCTTCCTTCATTCACTACCTTTCTATAAGGAAAAGTTGTGAGGGCACCTAGATAATCATTAACCGTAGCTTGTTGTGACAGACTAATTTGGAGGACTTGTTGTTTATTCCTGTCACCAATGCGATAAGAGCCTAAGAGACTTGGGTATTTAAGAGAGTTCGCTCCACCCTCTCTCTGGGGAATCTACAATGGGAAATCCATTTGACAGTTAGTCACACACCGTAACTCGTTGGCACGTACCTTAAGGTATAAAAAATATGCGCTCACTTGGTCGCTTAAACCCTTGAGTGGGGAGACCTAGTTGTGGGCAATCCTTCGTCAGCGAGAGCCTTTGTCCGTACTCCCGTAAACCCACGTGTGAACCTTAGTCGTAGAACTAGTAGAAATTATTTACTCATGACTGTGTTTAGGGACCATTGTCATTTGGATTCAGTTGGACTTCTTGTCAGAAATGCGAACTTGTTGGGCCATTTAAACTGGGATGAGTTCATATCCTGTGACAATTGGGCCAAAATTTTCTGAAATGCCGATGGGCCACTATGTAGAAATTGTTTCTTTATGCTTATATTTGGGACCATCATCATTTGGATTCAGTTGGGCTTCTTGTCAGGAATGCGAACTTGTTGGGCTATTGAAACTGGGATGAGTTCGTATCATATGACAATTGGGCCAAAATTTTCTGAAATGCCGATGGGCCACTCTGTATTTGGGCCCCTTATCATTTGAAGTTGTTTAGCTATGTTATCGCAAAGGTGTAAACCTGTTGGGCCATTTCAATTGGGACAAGTTTGCACCGCGCAATGGTGTGGTTAACTACTTTAAAATGATAATGGGTCGACCTGTACATTCTATACATCTCATGCATCTAATGTATTGCACGCTTACATGCTAATATATGATTTTAAAGACACCATAGATTCCCGTTGGGTTAGGGAAGGGGGAAGACTCACCAAGAGACCGATAGCAAACATGAGTGAATCAGAGAATGAGGTATCCCGTATGGATCAGTTAGAGAACGGTCTCACCAAGATTACTGAACAGTTACAAGCCTTGGCTACTGCTGTGGCTAATGTGGTTGTGCCCCGTGCTGGGGGAAACTCTAAGAATGTGAGGCGTTAGGAGCCTCCGAATGGGTTGGGGGATGACATCCCCACTTTTGATGATGACATGGCTGAATATGCGACAGGAAGAATGATTGGGTCTCTGGCAGAATTGCAGAAGCTCCGTGATCAGGTAGAATCGGTTACCCCCAAAATGAGGGGTAAACATGAGACTTGCTAGATTATGAGGCAATGACTTTTGAAGAACAACTGCCGGCTCAGTTCAAAATGCATGATATAGCCAAGTTCAATGGGAATGGGGACCCGAGGGTCCATCTTCGACAGTATGTTTCAGTTATGAGTTCAGTGGGCCTGTCACAGCTCCAAGTTCAGAAAATGTTTTGGTTGTCACTTGAGGGGGCGCCGGTAGTGTGGTATCATAGCCTTGAAAGAAAGGTTAAGGAAGACTGGAGGGAACTGGCAGAAGCTTTTCTGAAGCAATATGTTACAGACTTGGAGATTGATTTATGTTTTCTGAGGTTGAATTGAATTGTTTAGAAAATTATTTAGATTAAAATTCAGCATTTGATGTGGAGCAATGCTTCTTTGATGAATATGCTCGCTTAAAATAAGGTTGTAAAGTAAAGTGTATTGGATGCATGTTTCTTGGTCCGTCTTGTCAATACGGATTATGTGTAACTTTTTATGGCTGCATCCGAGATCGTGCCAAAGCAGTGAGGGTGTAGTTGATAGAATTTTATCCATGTTGGTTGTATATGATGGAGTTGGTGCTTGGAGTGCCAATCCAATTTGTACATTTTATTATTTATTAATAAAATAACTACATTTTTCATTTCATATCTTATAATGGTATTGTCATTGCGCGTATTAAATTGATGTATAGATATGCTAAGAATAACATCGACCTTAGAATAGTTTTGGCACTAGGTGTAATTATTCTTAAAGTAAATATTCCTAGTCGTTGGTTTTGGAATATGGTCGAATTCCTATAACCTAGAATACAAGCACATATCGTATATTGGAATTGGAGTTTCAGTGGTTTAACGCGATGTACCATGAGTTTTGGAAACTCATATAGACATGTGGGTATTCGTTGGAGCGAGTAATGAATGACTCATATGTGATTCTTAATAGTTGGAAGTACACACCACTGTCAATAGGAATCTTCTCCAGTCGAGTAGCATTTGTAATCCTTTTACTGTAGGATAGCATTGATTTTGTGTGAGATCCTCCACACTTAAATGTCATGTATGTCAGAAACCTTTCATGGTCTGGCCACTAGAAGTTCGTTAGGTGTGGACCGATGCACTCAGTAATCAAGTACGAAGCAAGATAGGATCTGTCGGCCCATATGTGTACCATAAGGGGCTTAGGTAGCCATGTTAGTAAAGTCACGATTCTTAAATCTTTGGCCAAAGTTGATCACCTAGGGTGGATCGCATCAGTTATGAAGAATCATGGACATGTCGACATGAGATGTACGTCTTGGAAACTTGACGTCATATTCTATGTTTCCTAAGCACAACTCAGATAGCCTACGATGAAGGGATTGTTAAACATATATGATGACCTCAACTTGTATAGTTCAGAAAGGTCGTTCGTGTTCTTCGTAAATTCGGAGGTGGCCGAATTGCACACATATTAGCTAGGCTTATCTGACGAACATGTCTAAACTTAGAGAGTCCCAATATTAAGTGTACTTGTTGAGCACTTTGGTAGCCGATTATTTTTTATAAAAGATAATATTTGATATTATAATTATCAACTAAGATAATCAAGTGTTATTGGATAACATTGATTATTTACTTTGACCTAATTATAATATCAAATATTATCTTTTATAAAACATAATTGGCTACCCAAGTGCTCAACGAGTACACTTCATATTGGAACTCTTTAAGTTCAGACACGTTCGTCATATAAGCCTAGCTAATATGTGCGCAATTCGGCCACCTCCGAATTCGTGAAGAACATGAACGGCCTTTCTAAACTATACAAGTCGAGGTCATCACATATGTTTAACAATCCCACCGTCGTAGGCTATCTGAGTTGTGCTTAGGAAACACAGAATATGACGTCAAGTTTCCAAAATGCACATTACATGTCGACATGTCCATGATTCTTCAAAACTGATGCGATCCACCCTAGGTGATCAACTTTGGCCAAAGATTTAAGAATCGTGACTTTACTAACATGGATACCTAAACCACTTATGGTACACATATGGGCCGACAGATCCTATCTTACTTCGCACTTGATTACTGAGTGCATCGGTCCACACCCAACGAACATCTAGAGGCCAGACCATGAAAGGTTTCTGACATACATGGCATCTAAGTGTGGAGTATCTCATACAAAATCAATGTTATCCTACAGTCAAAGGATTACATATGCTACTCGACTCGAGGAGATTCCTATTGACGGTGGTGTGTACTTGTAACTATTAGGAATCACCTATGAGTCATTCATTATTCGCTCCAACGAATACCCACATGTCTATACAAGTTTTCAAAACTCATGGTACATCGCGTTAAACCACTGGAACTCCAATTCCAATATACGACATGTGCTAGTCTTCTAGGTTATAAGAATTCGACCGTATTCCAAAACCAACGACTATGAATATTTACTTTAAGAATAGTTACACCTAGTGTCAAAAATATTCTAAGGTCGATGTCATTCTTAGCATATCTATACATCAATTTAATATGCGCAATGAAAATACCACTATAAGATATGAAATGAAAAATATAGTTATTTTATTAATAAATAATAAAATGTACAAATCAGATTGGCACTCCAAGCACCAACTCCATCAAACTCCCACTTGCTTAGTGCCAATCTGGATGGTATCATAGTTCCATCTCCTCCACATGTTTATCGAATTAATTAGAAGGTAAGGCCTTTGTAAGTGGGTCTGCTATTTCGTCTTGTCCTTAAACCTTCAAGACCACTATGTCTTTTCTTTCAATTATCTCTCTAATTACACGGTATTTCCTTTCCACGTGTTTAGACTTGGAATGAGCCCTCGGCTCCTTAGCCTGCGCGATGGCTCCATTATTATCATAGTACAATGGGATCAAATCCATAAAGCTAGGCACAATGCCAAGTTCTGTGATAAAATTTCTAATCCAAACATCTTCTTTAGCAGCTTCTGAAACAGCTATAAATTCTGCCTCAGTGGTGGAATCCGCTGTTGAGCATTATTTTGAACAATGCCAACTAATCGCACCACCGTTAAGGGTAAATATATATCCTGATGTAGATTTTCTATCATATGGATCTCCCTGGAAGTTGGAGTCTGTATAACCCTTAACTTGTAGCTCATTTTCTCCATATATCATAAACTTATCCTTGGTGCATTTAAGATATTTTAGGATATGTTTCACGGCTGTCCACTGATCATTACCTGGATCAGATTGATATCGGTTGGGCACACTGACGCCGAAACTGATATCAGGTCTAGTACATAATATAACATACATTATGCTTCCAATATAAGTTAGACATTCTAACTCTCTCTTCCTCAGTTTGAGGTTCCATTTTCTTCGAAAGATGTATGTCGTATCGGAAAGGTACATTTGCTGCCTTATAGTTGGTAAACATGTACCTTTCTAACATCTTTTCTATGTACATCGATTGTGACAACCCTATAAGCTTCCTAAATCTATCTCGGTAGAGCCTTATACCTAGTATATAGGAAGCTTCACCATATCTTTCATGGAGAAGTTCTTACAAAGGTAGGCTTTCACACTTTGCATCATCCCGATATCATTTCCAATGATAAGGATGTCATCTACATACAAGACTAGGAAAACTATCATGCTCCCACTAACTTTCTTATAAACACATGGTTCTTCATAGTTTTTTATGAATCCAGATAATCTAATTATCTCATCAAAACGAGAGATTCCAGCTTCGGGATGCATGTTTAAGTCCGTAAATAGACTTTTGGAGCTTACAGACCAAGTTTGAAGTCTCACTGGATAAGTAACCCTCTGGTTGTTCCATATAGATATCCTCTTCAAGGAATCCATTTAGGAAAGCAGTTTTCACACCCAACTGTCATATCTCATAGTCGTGATAAACAGCAATGGCTAAAAGAATCCTAATGGATTTTAGCATGGCTACTGGTGAAAAAGTATCCTCATAGTCCATTCCTAAGATGTTGAGTGTAACCTTTCGCTACCAGTCGGGCCTTAAAGGTTTCCACCTTTGCATCGAGCCCTCGCCTCCTTTTGTAAACCCATTTACAACCAATAGGTTTAACTCCTTCAGGAAGTTCAACTAAGTCCCAGACTTGATTGACATGCATTGAATCTATTTCGGATTTCATGGCTTCTTGCCATTTTCCCAAATCGATATCCAATATTGCTTTCTTAAATGTAGTCGGTTCTATTTCCTCCAAGAGGAGAACATCATGGCTCACATCATATGTTAAAAATAATCTTTTATGAGGCCTTGATATTCTATTCGACTTACGTAGAACTTGTGTTGTAGATCATACACCTAGTTGGATCTCTGGTTTCATCTCAGGTTCCTTAATGTTAGGATCAAACTCATCAAATTTAATCTCTCTACAATTCCCACTTTCTTTCAAAAATTGTTTTTCAAGAAAAGTTGCAAAGCGAACAATAAAAATATTTCGTTGCTCAGAATTGTAGAATTGATATCCCATGGAATTATCAGGATATCCAACGAACCTACATTTATACCCCATGGGTGCTAGTTTATCCCACTGCGCAATTCTAACGTATGTAGGACAACCCCAAATCTTTAAATGTCTAAGACTTGGATTTCTACCGAACCATATCTGATAGGGGGTCATAGAAACAGCTTTCGATGGAACTCTATCAAGTATGTAGGCAGCAGTTTGTAAAGCGTAACCACAAAGGTAATAAGGAAGATCTGTATAGCTCATCATGGATTGCATTATATCCAATAAAGTATGATTTCTACGTTCAGACACTCCATTGTGTTGAGGTGTTTCTGGTGGGCTATATTGGGCGAGAATTCCATTCTCCCTTAAATAATTTCTGAATTCTTCACTCATGTATTCACCGCCTCAATCTGATCTAAGGTATTTGATGAATTTACTGGTTTTTTTTCTACTTTGTTTCGGAATATTTAGAACTTGTCAAATTTTTCCGACTTATATTTCTTCAAATAGACATATCCATATCTAGACTTGTCATCTGTAAAAGTCACAAAGTATGTCAAACCATCATGAGCGGCATGATTTAATGGACCACACACATCATTGTGTATTAGCTCCAATAAATCTCCAGCACGGTGTCCAACACCTTGAAATTGGGCTTTTGTCATCCTTCCTTTAATACATGACTCACAAATCGGATAAGGATCTAAGGTAAGATTTTCAATCAAACCATCATTTACCAATTTGGATAAACGTCTAACACCTATGTGGCTTAATCTCATATGCAATAATTCAGTATTATTTAGTTCAGACTTCCTACTTGTATTTTTTCTATATTAAAGACATTTCTTCATGTTTCCAAAACATAGTGATCGTTTCATAAAGAACATTCACATTTCAATAAATTATCTTTATCATACAAACATAAAGTTTCATCCTTAATGTTTATTTTATATCCATCTTTATCTAATATTGGCAGTGATATTATTTGTCTGATAAGTGAGGGAACATAATAACAGTCGTGCAAATCTAATTTACATCCTTTTGTGAGATCTAGAACAATAGTTCTTATGGCATTAACATCCAAGGTCTCACCATTTCCAACTCTAAGTTGGATCTCCTCTTTATTTAGCCTTCTTTTAACCCTCATTTCTTGTAGGGAATTGCAAATATGAGTAGGACTTCCAGTGTCTAGCACCCATCTACTATTTGCATCTAAGGCTAATGAGACGTCAATAATTGGAAAAATACAAAGTGTACCTGAGGGTCATGCTTTAATTTCTGGACAGTTATTCTTCCAGTGTCCAGACTTCTTGCATTGTAGACATTGATCACGAGCTACTTTCGGTTTTGCGCCTTTGCGTTTCTTGGATTTTTTCTTTGATATCTTCTTTTTCCACATCTTGATTTTCTTTGACTTCCCAAAAGTCTTTGAAGAGCTAGCTCCCCCATGGAGATACAGTGTGGGGTTGTCTTTCTTCAAATCTTGCTCCGCCATGTGTAGAATGTTATGAATTTCTTCGTATGTGGCTTGCATCGAATGCATATGGAAATTCAATACAAAGCCAGCATAAAAACCAAGTAAAGAAGCCATAATCAAATTACGGCCCAGCCGTTCATCAAACAAAATACCTTGTCGTTCCAGATATCGAATTCGGTATATCATGTTCAAAACATGAGTGCTGACAGCTCCTCCCTCCTTGATTTCAGCACGGAATAATTCCTTAGACCTTCGATAAAGTTCCATCTCTTGATTTTCCTCGAACAAATACTTGAGTGTTCGTATGATGCTCCAAGCTTCCGATACTTCAATGTACTGTCTCAGAAAATCTGGAACCATCGATCCCAAGATGTAGGATTTCACATTCCATATATCAAATATTTCTCGCTCTTTTGGAGTGGAGTCAGGATCGATATCAATAGGCAGTGGATTGATCGTGACATAAGTCAACTTTTCATACTCCAAGACAAGGCGCATGTTCATTTTCCATTCGAAATAGCTCTTGGTTTCTTTTAGCTTATTGGAATACAAAAGTTTCATCAATAGATTAGTGGCAGCCATCTACAAGACAACATCTTTGAGTAGTAGCAGAACAATTTTCATTTCAAAAGTGATAACACTAATTGATTATGGAATTTTAAATCTATTAGTGCCCTCCCACTACTTTCTGTAATTCCGTAATCTCCCTTAACGAAAAAATAGAAATTTGACTATCAAAATTTCATAGCGAGAAATGGATCCCATGACATTTACTCTAGCCTCACACTAATGACTATATTGGCCTTTGTAAACTCATTAGGTAGACCTTCAAGGTCAATCACTTCATGTGACTCCTAGTGTGGTCCTGAACCATTTCTTATCCTCACACTAATGACGATATTGGATTAAAACATGTTCTGGGTGTATACTTGTCAATGTGCACTAATGAGCTTCGTATGTACACCCTCACACTAATGACGATATTTAGTGACTACGTTAACTCATCACGCTACATCTAATATTTTACCGGAGTAACTTAAGTTCCGAGCACTTATACTCTCACACTAATGACGATATTGGATATAAGTAGTAAGAACTCATTCATCTCCCTATTGACAAGATGGACCATCCAATAATGCTCCAACATTATTAATACTATTACTTAAATAAAGTAATCACCTAATCACGGGAGATTTATGACAATCAAGTCATTTACTTAATTAGGTCAAAGTTTTAATTTAAAACATGCAATACATATCCAATAAGTCTTATGCATAATTAAATTAAAATATTATGGCATAGATTCAAAATATGTGTTATGTGGTTAAGTCTTTGCTACTGATACCATTCGGTTAGGGCAGTTGTGGAACTCCTAGGGTCGGATAGGTGCCCCAGGCAGCGGAAATGGGTCTAACCCATGGATATCAAGTATGGTGTAATTTTAAATTATTTAATGAAATACTATATTCCATTACGAGTGTATTGGAAAAAACCGGAACTGAATCGGAGCCTGGAAATTCCAAAACGAGAGAAAACAAAAACGGAGCGCGTACCCGCGCATGCTACAGTGATGCGCGCACTGTACATGCTACAGTGCGCGCTACAGTGCTCGTGTCACTGTAGCACACAGCACTTTACTTTGTTTTTCTTTTTTGTTTATTTTCATTTGAATTCTTTTCAAAGTTTCAGCTCATTTTTCCAGTGAGCTGAAACAATTAGGGTCTTTGACCCTAATTGCTTCTGGTCTTCCCTAAACACTTTAAAAATACTCAAAATTAATTTTTAATTTCAAAACAAACATTAAACATGTTATAGAATAAAAATCAAGTTTTTCAGAATATCAAATATTTTTCCAAAAACATAAATTTATTCTAAATACGCATTTGCGTAAATTTTAAATCCAATACACAAACCAATTAGAATCCCAATAAGAAATGTCTTGTGAACAATTCTAGGTCACCCAAAGGTGGTCAAGGGATTCTAGAATGGTAGCCATAGCTCTAGGCTTTAATCTAGAGTTCCAAACTCTAATTAATTGTTTCATGCCCAACATGAACATCTTTGGCCTAATTACAATGAAGTTGTGTTTATACTTCTAAAGTATCATAACACAATTGATTAGCCTTATTCAACATTAAGCTATGTGATCATGCATCTAATACACAAATAAACATAGCTTAGGGGAAGATCAAACATTACCTAGTAAACTTGATGCAAGATCCAATCTACTTCTCTTTGCTGAAATTGTTGGAGAACCTCCAAGGTGTGCAAGCTTGACTTCAAGATCCAATCTTGTTTCCAATGCTTCCAAGCTCACTTTAAGATCCAATCTTGATTTATCCTTAATGAAATATTTTTAGAGACCTCAAGAATTTACTTATGCTTGTATTTGAACTTGTAATTAAAAAATTCCTAATCGTTGGTTTTGGAATACGGTAGAATTCCTATAACCTATAAGACTAGCACATGTCGTATATTGGAATTAGAGTTCCAGTGGTTTAACACGATGTATCATGAGTTTTGGAAACTCATATAGACATGTGGGTATTCGTGAGAGTGAATACTAAATGACTCACAGGTGATTCCTTATAGTTGTATGTACACACCACCGTCAATAGGAATCTCCTCGAGTCGAGTAGCATATGTAATCCTTTGACTATAGGATATTATTGATTTTGTGTGAGATCCTCCTCACTTAGATGCCATGTATGTCAGAAATCTTTCATGGTCTGGCCTCTAGATGTTCGTTGGGTATGGATCGATGCACACAATAATTAAGTGAGAAGCAAGATAGGATCTGTCGGCCCGTATGTGTACCAAAAGGGGTTTAGGTATCCATGTGAATAAAGTCATGATTCTTAAATCTTTGGCCAAAGTCGATCACCTAGGGTGGATTGCATCAGTTATAAAGAATCGTGGACATGTCGACATGAGATGTGTGTTTTGGAAACTTGACGGTATATTCTATATTTCCTAAGCATAACTCGGATAGCCTACAATGAAGGGATTGTTAAAAATATGTGATGACCTCGACTTGTATAATTCAGAAAGGTCGTTCGTGTTCTTCGCGAATTCAGAGGTGGTCGAATTGCGTACATATTAGCTAGGCTTATATAACGAACGTGTCTGAACTTAGAGAGTCCCAATATGAAGTGTACTCGTTGAGCACTTGGGTAGCCGATTATTTTTTATAAAAGATAATATTTGATTATATAATTATCAAATAAGATAATAAAGTGTTATTGGATAACATTGATTATTTACTTTGACCTAATTGGATTAATTCAATAATTACATAAGGACTTAATTGTAAAATCATAATTGTCTCTTCCATTTGAGGATATTATGGTAATTGTAAGTATGTAATAATAGGTGGTTTTGGCTTGATTTAATTGGATTAAATCAAGATGGAAAACATTTAACTAATTCATTTCCTAATCCTTGGCTTGATTTAATTGGATTAAATCTAAGTGGGAGACAATGGAGATTAGTCACACCTAATTATTCATATTTGGACAAATTAGATTAAGCCCACTTAAAAGTTGATTACAACTTTTATTAATTAAAATTGCCTAAGTTTTGCAATAAATAGCAATCTTTAGGAAGGTTTTAATTACAAGTTCAAATACAAGCATAAGCAAAATCTTGAGAGAGTAGTCTAAGTTAGAGAAGTGTTTAGAGAAGCTTGTAAGGCCTCTACAACATTTCATCTATGAGAAATCAAGATTGGATCTTGAAGTGAAGCTTGGAAGTATTGGAAACAAGATTGGATCTTGGAGTAAAGCTTGCACACCTTGGAGGTTCTCCAACAATTTCAACAATGAGAAGTAGATTGGATATTGCATCAAGCTTACTAGGTAATGTTTGATCTTCTCCTAAGCTATGTTTATTTGTGTATTAGATTCATGATCACATAGATTAATTTTGAATAAGGCTAATCAATTGTGTTAGGATACTTTAGAAATATAAACACAACATGCTTGTAATTAGGTCAAAGATGTTCATGTTGGACATGGAACAATTAATTAGAGTTTGGAACTCTAAATTAAAGCTTAGAGCTATGGCTACCATTCTAGATTCACTTGACCACCTTTAGGTGGACTAGAATTGTTCACGGGACATTTCGTATTGGGATTCTAAAATCGTTTGTTTATTGAATTCAAAATTTACGCAAATGCTTATTTAGAATAAATTTATATTTTTGGAAAAATATTTGATATTTTGAAAAACTTGATTTTTATTCTATAACATGTGTTAATATTTTTTTTGAAATTAAAAATTAATTTTGGATGTTTTTGAAGTGTTTAGGGAATACCAGAAGCAATTAGGGTTATAGACCCTAATTGCATCAGCTCTCTGGAAATTTTCTAGAGAGCTGTGCATTTTGCAAAGTGCAAACATTGAAAACAAATAAAAAAAAAATATAACAGTACACCTGATTGCTACAGTGCGCGCGCGGACTGTAGTGCGTGTGAATCACGTGTGCGGCGCCCTTCGCACACTGTTCACGCCCGCTTCGTTAAGGAGTTTCCGGACTCCGATTCAGTCCCGATTTTTTCCTATACACTAATAATGGAATATATTATTTTATTAAATGATTTAAATTTACACACACAGTTGATATCCATAAGTTAGACCTATTTCTGCTGCCCATGGCACCGATCCGACCCTAGGGGTTCCACAACTGCTCTAACAGAAACTGAGGAAGGTTTTAATTAATAAAAGTTGTAATCAATTTTTAAGTGGGCTTAATATAATTTGTCCAAATATGTATAATTAGGTGTGACTAATCTTCATTGTCTCTCACATAGATTTAATCCAATTAAATCAAGCCAGAGATTAGGAAATGGATTAGTTAAATGT